>CANXYC010231852.1:0-14242 GCA_948193065.1 Aleurites moluccanus | reverse complement strand
ACTTTCATACTATTGGTTCATCCAAAGTCAACTTAGATAGATAACACATACATTTAACACACCAAATCCAAAACCAAAGGCAATAATCCCATACTTTGAGCTTATGATAGCCAATTTGCAACCTACTCATCTAACCATCCAATTCTTCATCATTTGATCCAACGGTTAGATTTAATCAAGCCTAAACTAATATCTTAAGGTTGTATATACTCTATAACTCCATATTATAAAGGAAATGACCAAAATACCATTAGTGCAACCAAAACACCGAAATCACACAACTTGCCGGGAAACATTTTTCAGCCGGGTTTATTTCTCTAACTAATACTCAAATAAATTGAATAATGTCATTTACAAGTCTTTAAATTCTTTTTTACCTTTAAATATGATATTAAATCCATTAAAATCTGACAGGCGAAAAATGACCATTTTGCCCACAGTTCACCAAAAACTCAAAATTTCTCGATTAAGTCCTAACAGCCTCTAGACCACTTCTATGCCTAAAATCAATTCAAATAACATGCATAATTATCAATTTCATACATAAATTCATATTAATAACACATTCAAAAGAAAAGAAAAATCTCCCCCCTAAGGGTCTCTTTAAGGGTTAGGTTCAGATTAGGCTGAGGTATTACAATAACTCTTCTGGCGACTGAAAGCTGTCTTCAATATCTCTCGAATTATTGGAACCTTTTTTGATGTATATCTTATCAATTTCGGTCCTTCGATATACTTTTCTCCAACTTCATCCCAACACAATGGAGATCTGCATTTCCTGCCATACAAAGCTTTATATGGAGACATCTGAATCATGGAATGATAGCTATTGTTGTAGGCAAACTCTATTAATGGCAAGTGAGCATCCCAATTTCCTCCAAAGTCTAGAATGCACATCCTCATCATGTCTTTTAGAGTTTGGATGATCCTCTCTGATTGCCCATCTGTTTATGAATCGAAAGCTGAGCTAAAATTAAGTTGTGTACCCAGACATTTTTGCAATTTCTGCCAAAACCTCGAGGTGAACTGAGTACCTCTATCTGAGATAATCGAAACTGGAACTCCATGAAGTTTGACAATCTCATCAACATAAATCTGGGTATACTGAGAAGCTGCATAAGTCGTCTTGACTGGCAAGAAATGAGCTGATTTGGTTAATCTATCCACAATGACCCATATTGAGTCATAGACCCTTAAAGTCCTTGGCAATCTAACCAGAAAATCCATAGTTACCCTCTCCTATTTCCATTATGGCAATGGTAACTCTTGGAGTAGCCCCGATTGTTTCTGATGCTTGAACTTGACTTGCTGACAAGTTAGACATTTGGCTACATATTCTGTAACATCTCTTTTCATTCCATTGCACCAATATGAATTCTTAATGTCATGGTACATCTTTATTGCACTTGGATGCACATTATACTTGGCATTATGTGCTTCCTTAAAAATCATATCTCTCAAACCATCAACTGTTGGAACACATAACCTGCTACCATGCCTCAATATGCCATCAGCCACATTAAATGCTGGAGCTTTTTCTAACCCTACATTATTCTTTATCTTCACCAACTGAGGGTCTTTGTTTTAAGCTTCTCTAATTTGATCAATGAGAACCGGCTTGACTTGGAAATTTGCCAAAAGCACCCCTGAATTTGACAATTCCCAACTGATTCCCATATCAGGCAATCTCTACATTTCCCTCACTAATAATCTTCTACTTACTTGAATATGGGCTAAGCTTCCTAAAGACTTCCTGCTCAGTGCATCGGCTACAACATTAGCTTTCCCTGGATGATACAAGATTTCACAGTCATAATCCTTAAGCAATTCAACCCACCTTCGTTGCCTAAGGTTAAGATCTTTCTGTTGGAATATATACTTCAAACTCTTATGATCTGTGAAAATCTCACATTTCTCACCATACAGGTAGTATCTCCAGATCTTCAGGGCAAATACAACTGCAGTCATCTCCAAATCATGAGTTGGATAATTCATCTCATGCTTTCTCAACTGCCTAGAAGCATAAGCTATCACTCTTCTATGATGCATAAGCACACAACCAAGCCCCACTCGCGATGCATCGCAATACACCGCATATCCTACTTTACCCGACGACAAAGCTAAAATAGGTGCCGTGGTGAGGCTAGTCTTTAACTTCTGGAAGCTCTCTTCACATGCATCCGACCATAGAAATTTAACTTGCTTCTGGGTAAGCTTGCTCAAAGGAGCTGCAATCTTGGAGAAGTCTTGAACAAACCACCTATAGTAGCCTGCCAAACCCAAGAAACTTCTAACTTTTGAAACATTTGTGGGTCTAGGCCAGCTAAGAATTTCATTAACCTTTTTAGGATCAACTTCAACCCCTTCTTTGCTCACTATATGCCCTAGAAAGCCCACACTCTCAAGCCAGAATTCACACTTCAAAAATTTGGCAAACAGCTGATGCTCTCTCAAAGTCTGGAATACAGTTTTAAGGTGTTCTTCATGCTCTTCTTTACTCTTAGAATACACAAGAATGTCATCAATAAACACAATGATAAACTTGTCCAAGAATGGCCTGAACACCCTATTCATTAGGTCCATGAATGCAGCTGGTGCATTAGTCAATCCAAATGGCAACACTAAAAACTCATAGTGTTCATATATGGTTCAGAAAAGCCGTCTTCGATACATCCTCATTCCGAATTCTTAATTGATGTTACCCCGACCTCAAGTCTATCTTGGAGAAATTACTTGCACCTTGCAATTGATCAAATAAATCATATATTCTTGGCAAAGGATACTTATTCTCGATAGTTACCTTATTGAGCTGCCTGTAATCTATGCATAGCCTCATAGAACCATCCTTGTTCTTCATAAAGAGTACAGGTGCGCCCCACGGTGAACTACTGGGTCTAATGAATCCCTTGTCAAGTAAATCTTGCAATTGAGTCGTCAATTCTTTCTACTCAACTGGTGCCATAAGGTAGGGAGGAATAGAAATCGGACTCGTGCTAGGTAGCAACTCTATACCGAACTCTATCTCTCTGTCCGGTGGCAAACCAGGTAATTTGTCAGAAAATACGTCCAAAAACTTATTGACTATTGGAATCTGCTCCATACCTCTCACTTCCTTATAAGTATCCCGGACATAAGCCAAATACCCTTGGCAACCCTTTCTCAACAACCTTCTTGTCCCAATGGCAGATATCACATTGTATGGTACTTCGCTTCGCTCCCCTTGAAACTGAAATTCCTTACCCGTAGGTGGCTTAAAGACTAGCTTCTTTCCATTACAATCTATAATAGCATAATGCTTGGACAACAAATCTATGCCCAAAATCACATCAAACTCCAACACAGGCAATTCAATCAAATCCACATTCAAGCTCTTGCCACCTATGCTAACCACACATGATGGATAGGAGTTATGGACTTCAATCTCTTCCTCTAAAAGAGTAGAAAAAACCAACACACTTTCAAGAAATTTACAAGGCACGTGCAACTTCTTAGTAAAACATGATGATACAAAAAAATGTGTGGCTCCCGAATCAAATAATACTCTGGCATTCAAGGCTTGAATCGGAAGGATACCTGTAACTACTGTGTTAGATGTTTGGGCTTCATGCTGTGCTAAAGCAAAAACTCTCCCTCTGCCTCTACCCATAGGAGTTGATCCTGAAGCCTGAGCCTTATGCTGACCTAATCCTCTGCCAGCTTTAACGGTTCTGCCCAAAATACCTCTGCCTCCTCCTGGCTGCTGATTAATGCTCCTCTCTCTACTCATCTGAACTATAGCCTGAGAAGCTTGAGGTCTACCTCCAAAGGGTGGTTGTGGACAATTCTTGAGAAAATGACCATGTTGTCCACATCGAAAACATGCTCTTGATGCATAATGATAAGGGCCACTATGAAATTTTTCACATGTAGGACACAGAGGTTTAGGAGTCCTGGTCAATGCAAAGCTAGCTGATCCATGACTCATCTAAGAAATAGGTCTAGGAGTAGTCTGACTCTGCTGTAGTCTCCCTGAAGGTCCTCTATACCCACTCCTTTAAGCTGACTGATGGGCCACTCCTATAGTCTTCACATCACTATCTGGTTTGGAAGAACTATCTGCCTTGAATTTCTTCTTTTCAACCCTTTCTGATTTGGCTTTCATCTCCCTGTTTTCAATTATTCTAGCCTTGTCCACCAGCTTAGAATAGGAATCAAACTCAAGGGCGGCTAGGAGTTTAAACAATGGAGCCACCAACCCTCTGCGAAACCGTTGAATCCGTGCCGCTTCTGTAGGCACCAATGCAGGAGCAAATTTACTTAACTAGCTGAACTTCCTGGCGTACTCTGAAACACTTATGCCAGGGTCTGAACCAATCTCTCAAACTCCAAGGACTTAGCTTCCCTCAGACTCTCAGGAAGAAATTCATTTAACACTAATTCCTTGAATCTTTCCCATGATAGATCCTCATTTTCTCGAAGCATGCCAGAAATGCTTCTCTTGAACCAATCCTTGGCCTCAACCTTCATCAAATACCCCACAAATTCTATGGTTCTTCTGTCAGGAATCCGTAGAATCTGCACTTTCTCTTCAATTTCCTTTAAGAAATCTGTAGGACCCATTTTCCCTTTATATTCTGAGGGCTTAAGCTTTAGAAACCTTTCAAAGGATACCTCCTCCTCTTGACGCACTACAGGTGGTGGAACTACTGGAGGAACAGGGATTTCTGTAACCTGAACTGGAGGTACCTGCTGCTACCTTTGCTGAGTAATGAACTCAGCTATGATTGCATAGTTCCTTTGCAGCTGATCTAATTGTTGAGCCATAGCCACTGGTGGAACAGGAGGAACCTCATCTCCTCTATTTCCACCTACAGAACCCTCTTCAGAAGGTAGATCCCGCCTAGTACGGCCTCGTCCTCATCCTCTACCACAACGTGGAGGCATCTCGATACTGATAAGAAGAACAAATATTATTAGACTCACTACGCATACTCAACGCAGATATATATATCAAAGGAAGACATAATTGAACGAGACACAAATCCTATACTCCGTAGTTATCTTAATCAACACTTATACTAGTGCTCATGCATCTCTATCTATTTTCTAGGTTAAGGATTATAAACCTATAGCTCTGATACCAACTCTGTCACATCCTAACTCCAGTGGTGCAACGGTCCTAGGGCAAGGGTAGGCTTAAGGCCACCATAAACCCGTAGAACTCCCATAGCCTGGATCTCATTTATATTGCACATTCAAATAAATATAGATATCATTCAATATTCATTTCTATGATCCATATAAGCAAAATTTCATATATTTACTTTTACCATTTCATAATTTCCTCTTGTTCCTTACTGATCAAAAGATGTATCCCACATCACTAAGGAATAAGGGTAACCCAAAAAAAATAACAAGTCATACATCAAAATATTATCATCCCCAATAATCAACTACGGAGCTATAGAGTATACTCCCAATATATACTGTACCATAATACCATACAATGAATATACATAAATATATTTCAAAATAATTACAATGGAGGCTTCTTGGAAGAACAAGTCAATAAGCTTGATCTTCTCTACTAGCTCCCTCACAAGCTACACTATCACCTGAAATCCACAGAAGAGGAGTGAGCCTTCAAGTCAGTAAGATATGAACATACAATATGAAAGAAATACATATACAGATATATATTAATCCGAAAGAAATATCAATTCCAAGAACATGGGTAAGAATCATCATGTGGTTAGGCTTACAAGAACAGGAGTGCTCACAATCGAATAGCACTATCAAATAACGTGGTAGAACTACAGAGTACATCAGTAGCCATGCTACCTATCACAACAGAGCACATCAGTAGTCCTTGCTACCTTATGGCAAACGCATGCTTGGCTAGGCATACGCCTACAGTTCATTGTCCCCTCTAGGTAGAGCACTGATAAAAACCCTATCAGCTAGGTTCCCAAAGTGCACAATGGACCAATGAATTTACTCTCATTTTGGGAGGAGCGTTCTATCCATAGGGTCATATGGTTTCAATCTCACAAGAATCATATTGGTCACATGACCATCAATATATATCATAATTTCAATCAATTTTAACAAGTAAGAATCATATGAACTTGATCCAAGAAGGTTGATCAAGTCACTTACATTATATACACATATGGAAATCACATGAAACAACCGGTAAATTTCGGTTTAAGGATATCATAGAATTATTATTTCATGGTCTGATAATACAATACCAAGTATATAAGAATTATATAGGTGAACATTAAGAATACTTGGTCATATTATTTCAAATAAGTAGTAAATAAATAAAATGTTCATACTTAACTCTACACAATTTATCTGTGAATATCTTTTAACAATTTGCTTAGCCACAATCTCCTCAATTTCCTTGATTTTCTTCTCCTAAGAAATTTTCTCAAATATTCAAATTAGGGTTTTTACTTAATCAATAATACTTAATATGATTTCTTAATATTTAAGCATCTTAGTGTTTCTATTTTTAATTCCTAACATCAATTTAATTCATCTCTTAAAGAAAATCTAAAATTTTACTTCGAATTTACTGTTTACGTTACTATTCATGACAGTCCATTAATTTTGATTTCTCCAACATTAATTACTATTAATAGCTTTCAATTGCTTATAATAAATTCTATATACCCTTAATTAACTTATTCTAACTACCAGACTTAATTATTCTAAAAGAAAATGACATTTGAAGAAAATTTACCTTATTTCTCCAAAACTGAATTTCTTAAAATAATCTGCTTAAATCTGACGATTACTGCCTTAAAATAGAATAATCTAGAGATCTAATGCATTAATTTTAAGTATTAATGCATTAGAAAAGAAATGGAACAAATGTAAGAAGAATAGAAGAAGAACGAAAAGAAGAAGAAAGAAAACTGTGAAGAAAATCACTACTGGGCACTTGGTTAAATAGGCTACTACCCAAAATCCCGCTCACCAGCTCGCCTCGCCAACCCACCTTGACAATACTACCTCACATAAGCTAGCTCGCAATTCCCACTTCGCCAATCCGCTTCGGCAATGCCACTTCGCCAATCCCACCTCACATATCCAATTTGCATATGCTACCTCGCCAAACTCTCCTCGCAAACTCCTATTTGCATATGCCTCCTCGCATATGCTACCTCGCACATGCTGCCTCGCCAAACTCTCCTTGCGAGTTCCTCCTCACATATACCTCCTCGCATATGCCATCTCGGCAATGCCTCTTCGCATAATGCCACCTCACTTATTCCTCTTCGCCAAACTCTACTCGCCTATCTCCCTCTTCGCACATGCCACCTCGCATATGCCTCTTCTCTAATTACCTCCTCGGCAATCTCAACTCACTACTTCCCTTGCTCACATTGCCAGCTCGCAAATGCCACCTCGCATTTTGCCGACTCGCAATCACCAGTCTCTGTCGAGTTGAAACCTTTCCTCGACAACTTATATTTAACCAGCTCGCAAATGAGCTACAAACATCCAAACTTCCTGATTCTTTTTTGTCACTTAAAATAGACATACAGGGGTCCAACATATCCAAAATTCAAATTACAAAGGAAACTACACAGACCATGGTGACTCTCTAAAATTCACTCAGACTTACTGCCCAAAAATCTATCCGAACAGACTTGAGAAATTTCACTCTTCACTGAGTTATACTTATCCAGATCTCCTAAAATTTTACAGCCAATAACACAACACATAAAGGAACATTTCTCATGTTTACACTTTTAGCTTAAGCAGCCTCAATCATTCCCAGAAAATTCAAACATAACCAGATTTCTTCCAGAAATAATAGCCTATATAAGTCCTTCTCAATGAGGCATAACTCCTCACACACATTTGAATTTTACCAAACCATTCTATAGAATTAAAGATGATGTATAAACCTACAACGTTTATATTTTACACTTTACCAAATTATTTCTTTAAGATCATGCAATCAGCCTCACAAGACTACCCTGCAACCAGAAATTTCTGGATTCCTTAAACATTTATATTTTCAATTAATTGAATTCATCACATACAATTAATTAAATAGCCTAAAAAATGACAGATGTTACAGGCAGTGTAATACTCAAGAATTTTTGTGCCTCAATTGGGTCACTTTTGAGATACTATCTCGGAAAATACCGGTGTTAATTATACTGTCGAGAAAATAGCAGTCCAACTAATTTAAAAATTTATGACCCAAACTCCAGGGGATTAAGTTAGTAAATTTTATGTGAAATTATGGTGAAAAGAAAAAGTTAAAAAAATATTTTGGAATACTGTAAATAAGAATAATGGCAAAATTATAATTTATGGCAACTCTGGAGGTAATTATGGAAATCCACCGTCTGGGATTCATAATTGACCCATAACTATTTTTAAATAATAGAACAACCTAAAATAAGGTATTTCACTCCCCACACTTGAGGTTGAATCTAAATAGAATAGACAAAATCGATTACAGAAAATTTTGGGGTCAAAATGCAATTAATGAAAATTTTGGGCTAAAGTTCAATTAAACAAAATTGTGAGACCCACCTATTCTAGAAATAAGTTGAGGTGGCCAACCAAATGGTCATGCAATTGATAAAAATGATTTGTTTAGCTTATTATTAGAAAAATACAAATAACATGTGCTTAAATTAAGAAAAATAACAAAAATTTTCTAGATTTCTCCACACACTTCTTACTTCTTTAACTTTAGTATATAAAGAAAAGTGTGGGCTGCCATTTGTTTGAAGAGTTGGCCGAACCACTAATGGAGAAAGCAACCAAAAATATTATCCTAACCCTTTCCAAAGAAAACCAACCAAAAATAGATAGAAAATTGAAGAAGGAAGAAGATTAATGGAGAAAAAAATGATGGAATTTGGTATGTAAGCTATTTGGTGGAACAAAAGGAGAAAGAATTCAATGGTTCAAATTTAAAATAAATTTTATAAACTCCAATTTTTAGTTAATTTAAGAGTTTTATGGTTTGATTTGGCAAATAATTGAGCTATTTGAGCTAAAAGTGTAAAGAATGAGCTAGGGTGTGGATTCTGAAAACTGTTTTAAGGCAGTAATTTATAGGCAGTAATCCAAAATTTTAATGACCAAATTTGAGGATGAACAAAATATAAAAGTTGTAGATAAATATGTTAATTAGATGTCTGTAAAAGAAATTTGTAAAATTCAAAGTGAGGCAAGAGTTATTGAGTGAAAACTATAACTAACTTGGAATTAGGTTTTCTGAAAAATACTACAGTAGTTTTATTGTACATAATGATGGAGACAGAATTAGAAGAAGTGTTTAACATAAAAAAAATAAAATTCATTTATGTCTTATCTATAATCCTATAAAAGTGTTTTTCAATTGGATTTGTAGTTTATGAGATATTAGGTCATAAGTGTAATATGCCCGGATTGACTGATAAACAAAATATAGGTTATTGATTTCTATTGATATAAGGACCTAAAATTCTGAATTAGAGAAAGTGTTAATCATGAAAAATGTTAATTTATATGTGATTTAAATGTATGTAAAATGGGTTTTAATTAGATGAACAAGGAATTAATTATAGGCATGGAAACAGGGTTTGTTCAAATAGAGATTTCAAGACAATAGTTTAACTTTGAAAATTCACTAATAATTGTTCAGAAAATCAAATAATCTGAAATTTGGATATATTATAATATTATATGTATATTTTCAATGGGAAAAATAATTACAGTAATTGGTTAAGTATAAATTAAGTTATTAGCAAAAGAACAGAATCTGCGAAGTCAAAGTTACTGGGCAGAATGCAGGGCAGCAGGGCTGGTTATAAGCCCGAGTTTAAATTAATACTATAAATTGTGTAGTAATGAGAATAAGATGAATTTTGGATATGTTAAATCTTGATATATCTAGTTTAAGTAGGAATAAGTATTGAAGCAATTAGATAAGAGTAGAAAAAGATATGGGTAATAGAACACAGGCTGCCAGTAAAGAATTTCGCACAGGAAACCTTAGTAATTTGGGAATTCTTAAGAATTTCTTTAATATAAATATAAATAATATAATTTTATGTTAAATAGTATCTAAATGAAAATTAATTGGATATGTAGAGTCAAGAATGAATAAGATATATGATGGGAATCATAAGAGATAAGGCAAAGAATCAAGGATAAAGGAAAAGGAAAATGTACAATTCTTAAGCTAAAGTGAGTAATGTATACATCATTATGCATATCCATGTTTCAATTTGTTGACCCAATGAATGTGTTTCCTTCTTGATTAAATGCTATTTTTCTATTGTTGATCATTCTTTGATCATTCTCAAAGATTAAAATCATTCATATTCATTGATTGTTATTGATATTGAAAAACCTATTGTTCTTGTTTGATCATGTACCCAAATATTTTCAAAAGTATGCACACCAAATGTTTAGCCACATTTCATGATATTTATTGTTAATTTCTACCTTTGTATCAAGAAAATAAACCGATACATGATTAATAAAATGTATTGTCACATCCCCCATTTCAGGAGATATGACGGTCTTAGGGTATGGGGAAGGCATAAGGCCACCTAAACTTGTAGAACCCCATTCTGCATTTCTATATAAAATTTGCCATAGCTACTTTACTTTTATAATCTAATACCAGGACCCAAAGTCCCTCTCTTCATAACCAACATTAACACAACCTGTACAAATCAACACTTCTATTCCCATACTCATCCCATACTACAATGTACATGCCACATTTATTATCATTTTTCCCAATTCAATATTTTACACTGCATATATAGTATAATAATAACACCTTATTAACATAATTTCATTTTTCATTATCATTACTGTAATATCTGTCATTTTTAGGCTATTTTATTAATTTTATGTTTGTTGAATTTAATTAAATTGAAGATATAAATGTTTGAGGAAGTCTAGAAATTTCTGGTTGCAGGGTGAATTTTGTGAGGCTGATTTCTTGATTTTAAAGGATTAATTTGGTAAAGTGTAAAATATAAAAGTTATAGGTGTATATCTCATATTTAATTCTGTATAATGGTTTGGTAAACTTCTGTGTATGTGAAGAGTTATGTATCCTTGATCATAACCTGTCTGTTCCATTAATTTCTGCAGGAATTTTAGTATGTTTGAATTTTCTGGGAATAATTGACGCTGTTTGAGACAAAAGTGTAAACATGAGAAATGTTATTTTATGTGTTTGATATTGTCTGTAAAATTTTAGGAGATTTGGATAAGTATAACTTAGTGGAGAGTGGAATATCTCTGGTATGTTCGGATGAGTTTTGGGCAGTAAGTTAGGGTAAATTTTAGAGAGTCACCATAGTATGTGTAGTTATCTTTGTGATTTGAATTTTGGGTATGTTGGACCCCTGAATGTCTATTTTAAGTGACAAAAAAAATCAGGATGTTTGGATGTTTGTAGCTCATTTGCGAGCTGATTAAATATAAGTTGTCGAGGAAGGGTTTCAACTCGGCAGAGACTGGTATTTGCGAGCCGGCAATGCGAGCAAGCGAAGTGGGGAGGTTAGATTGCCGAAGAAGAATTTGGCAAAGAGGCATATGCGAGGTAGCATAAGCAAGGGGGCATGTACGAAGAGGGAGATAGGCGAGTAGAGTTTGACGAAGAGGAATAGGCGAGGTAGCATTATGCGAAGAGGCATTGCTGGGGTGGCATATGTGAAGAGAGAGTGTCACAACCTAATTTTAGACTATGACGACCCTAGGGTACGGGTAATGCCTAAGCCACCAGTACCTTGAAGAACCCATGCTTTTACTTTTAGATTCATTACTTAACCTGTGATACATTTTAGGTGATAAAGTTTTTTTTTCAAAACATCATAACAATCATGCAGAAAAACTGACAGAGTTTCCTTTGTAACTCTGACTTAAGCTATCTTCAAAATACATAAATTTGCACTCCCAATATAACATACATCCCCTTATAACCTCCATTGATCAATTGCAACTCAATATACACTTCAATATTGGCAATCTCATCTCATAGCATATACATATAATATAAAGATCACATATCATATATATGTATAACACATACACTATCATATCATATCTGATTACCATTTGATCATTTTGACATTTTACTTAGATCAACTCAAACCTCTATACATTATATACCAAGGAACTTCTATATACAGGAGTGACCTCAAATACATACATCTGATCCAAGGCTGAAGACGATGTAGCCAATGGATGACTGCCTCACTGAGGTCCTGAAACTTGTAACCACTGAAAGGGTGAGTATAACATTATACTCAATGAGCCATTATATATATGAGTATGCAATAATATTCATGACAGTCACATCTATCCATTAATGATCTATAAATAGAAATGTTGGTGATAGCATGATGAAATACATATCATGGATCATAATGCATATAATATAACAAGAGCCTGTAACATGTTATACTATATCATAAAGCAACTGTAGCTTCACTTCATCTCATTTCCCCCAATCAACCATAGCATGTCAAAGGGAATTTCACCCCTCCCTAGCAGAGGTCATAATATATATCTGTGATCACAACCGATGGTTTGTTTTTACACCATCGAAGTAGTCATGTTATAACATATTATATGCAAATGTCTCATACAACATAAACATATTAAAATAAGTCTCAAATAGGACTTAAATGATGATATATATCATTTTAAGACCCAAAGAAAGGGTTTGGCCCAATTTCATATTTTTGCCCGCCGGGACCCAGTTTGTGCTGCCGTAACTGGCTCACAAATTACGGGTCCGTTTCTCATTTTTCAGGCACTTTTCTAGTTTGCCTTGAAGTCAATATATACATGGAAATTTCTTTATACCAATCACAAGTACATAAATATAATAGACAATTAGGCGTAATTTCGGGTAAAAAAGCCTGTTAGAATAAATTTTATATTCATTCAAAGTTTATGCTGATTATAGGCATTTCGGAAGCTCTATTTTAGGTCAAATTGGCAAACTTGCCCAAATGTGGATCATTAATGGTTTTCAAGTAAGGTTATCATTTCATATGCATAAATGCATGACTTATGAATGAATAATGCATCAAACATATATATATGTAACATCCTAGGTGAAACCCTAACCCTAGCACCTAAGCCCTAGTTGGAGCTAGGGGGTGTTTATATGTGATTGATTGTTATATATGTTATATGATTTATTTGATGTGTTTACATGTGTCTTTGATTGCCAATTAATTATTTGGGAAAAATAAATTAAGGATAATAAAATAAATAAATAAAATAAAATAGCCAAATTGGGTTACAAAAAATAATAGCACTTGATTGCAAAAGGAAATAAATAGGAGGGATTTAATTGGATGTTTATAGGACTCAATTGGAATAAAAGAGTTGGAGGGAGGAGTTAGTGGCAATTTAGTTCATCATGATTCAATGGAATGAGATATTGGTACATTCTAATCCTAATGATGCATGCATAGGACTTAAAGCAAGCTTTGTGAGATTGGATACACTTGATTACATGGCCAAATCCCACTAACTCATATTTTAAACAAAAGAATTCTGCATTCTTGAAACCCACCACCCAAAAACCGTGTACCAAAGCCAAAACAAGAAAAATTTCTTCTTCTTTAACTTGATGGTTTGGCCATTGATGGAAGTGTTAAGCTTTGAAGATTTCTTTCAAGCTTTTGGTAGATTAAATCATCTCAACTCCTCCATTTCTTCAACCAAGTTCCAAATTTTAGTTTGGTTGTGTTCTTAAGGGCTAGGGTTTCGGCCATTTCAAGAAATCTAAGGTAAAGTCAAAAAAAAATCTAGATGTTTAAAGATTGTTGATGTTTAAATGTTGTTTAGATGCTTGAATTGTGGAGTTTAGCTTTTGGTTGAGGAAAATGTATAGTGACCGAATTCAATTAAGGAATTTGGGAAAAATTTTGATTCTTTGTTTCAATTGAGAACTTGATGTTATATATGATGTTGAATGGATTAAATTAATGGCAATTGAATGTGAAATTAAACCCTTGTTGTGCAATTCATTGATGACCGAATTCACTTAGGGAAATTTGGGGAAAAATGCTTTTGATGCTTTAATTAAGCAATTGAATGTATAAATAATGCTTAATGGATTAAATTGATGTGAATTGAATGTTTAATTAGGAATTGGATTTCAATTCTTAGATGGGACTATGGACCGAATAGAAATTAGGGTTTTTATGTGAAATTGGTTCAAGAATTCTGCAATTGGATGTTTGAACCTTAAATT
>CANXYC010231779.1:0-14068 GCA_948193065.1 Aleurites moluccanus | reverse complement strand
AAATAAGGAAGACGTTTTGCATCTTGTCTTACTTGAAGTTCAGTACATGCCTTTCTCAAGGCATACCTAACTGCCTGTATTTTACCTCCTAATCCATCAACTACTTTTTCTTCTTTTAGGAGGAGTTGATAGGCATTTTTTGCTACCTCTGGCCATGGTTCTGGGAGCTTAGCAAAAAACAATATTGACATGTAATTTTGAGCATTAAGATCAAGATTATCATAATATTTCTGAAATTCATATGCATAGTGGTCAAAATAACACATGTCACATATCTGTAGTTTCATCAATGCCATTAAGGACTATTTTCTTTCTAATGACTCTGTTGATATTGAGAAACCACAAAACTCTCTTTTCAGGGCATTTACGATGATAGCTAGAACCTCATCTACTAGAACTGCTTTCCTAATTTCATCTCTAATAGAGGTTTGAACTACTAGCTGATCCCAAAATTTCTGAGCATTACCAACCATGGTGGCTTTGCAAAGTTCATAGGTGTCCTCAGTTGAGTAGCTACCTGCTCTGGTTGTGAACCTGATCATGGTAATCCACTCATCTATTCTTTCAGAAGCATGCTTTTCACAATCTAAATTTAGAAAAGCTGATGGGGTGATTACGGGCCTTAATGGATTATCCCTAGGTTGAAATTATGGTTTCATTCTATGGGGATAATTTGGTTTATATTCTGCCCTCTTTGTAGCAAGAAGCTCATTAAATGTTCTATCATCTAAATGCAAAGGAGATTCTTTTACCAGACCTAGCGATTTTCTAAGGTCTTCAGCTGCTTTGTTACTTTCCTGGTTAGCAGCTCTAATGTTAGGGTCAACAATATAAGGAATTATTTTGTCTTTCCTTAATTGCAGAATTTTTTTTTCAGAAAGAGGTTTTTTCAAAGCTCTTTCTCGCTCAATTGCATCAAGCCTATCATTCACCAATTTTCCTACTTCTTTTGCTAAAGCATTTCTTTGTTCTAGTGAATCGCCTATATTTCCTTTTGCATACAACTGTTCAAGGAAAATGCTCTCTTTATTATGAATATTTTGGAATGAAGTCAATTTTGAAGGATTAGAGCTGACACTTTCTTCCCTATCTAATTTTCTCATTTTTTATCTAGAATTACTGGGTGTATTTTCAATTTTTTCTTTATTTTCTAAAAACTTTACCCAATTTTCTAGACCTGGAAAATTTTTCCAGAGAGTAAGAAAAAAGTCAATTTTTCTGAAATGCAATCTTTTCCAAATTAAATAATCTCTTTTTAGAGTATCACTCTAGTTTGAAGTTCTAGAGATTACTAGAGGAGTATCTTCATCTAAAATGGCTAATTGATTAAAAACTGGATACTGCTCTTCTAGAAATTCAATTATGTCAGCTACACCACGATATTCATAGGCAATTTTATTTTCTAAAGGAGAATTTTTATAAATAGAATCAATTCTAATTAATTCGTTCTTATGCTTAGTTCTCCCACAAATCCAAGAATATTCCCACTGTATCAGTGGATACTCTTTTCTGTCTGTAATCGAAAAGTGTTTTATACTATTATACACTCTTCCAAGGATTAATGAATTTCCTAAAAAAAATTCATCCATAAACTAGCAAATTAAATAAATTTTAGACCTATATGAACAGTATTTTGAAAATCAGAGATCAAAATGTAATTAAATATTAGTTTATTTTCGAAAAGGGACTTTTATATTTTAAAAATTAAAATTCAGAAATTTTATCATTACAAATTAAAATTAAAGGACCATAAAATATATTAATTAAAGTTGAGAGACTATGAATGAAACAAGTCCGTAAAACCACTTATGTCAACTTCTGTTCGGCCTGTATTGGTCTGGAATTATGGAATTGACAAGAACACTGTTGTAAGACATTGGAAAATCCCCCTTCAAATTAGTTTCATATTTTGACCATCCGAACAAAGGTACAAAACACAAAACACATATATCATTTTACCATTATAAATATATATATTCTTTTAAAATTAATTAATAGAATTAATATTATATTATATTTATTATAAATTTCTTTCATCTTAATTTACTCTCCTAATAATACTAGTTACATTAATGTTTTTATTAAATGATAAAATACAAAATTAACAACATTTGAATAAAATATTACATTTACACGAATATAAAATTTCTAACCCAAATAAATCAGAAAAAAATCTCAATATAAGTTCGTTTTTCACTTGACCACGCTGAACCTGTTCTTCAATTGAATAATGCACTGTATCTCTAGGCATGCCATCTTAGCATGATAAATTCTAAGTAAGAGTACACAGCCGTCCTTTTATAAAATTTTGATTCAGGTAAAGGATTCTGCAAATATGAAAAGGAAGCAAACAATGTTCGCACCACTGCCAGAGCGACTTACACTAGTCTCTCCACGTTGCTGCCTACGAATTTTCCCTTTCAGATTAAGAAATTGTTACAATGAGCACAGGGATTAAACAACAGAAGGGTAATTGGCCAAAAGAAAGAAAATCACAATGCAACTAGATCAGGTGTTTCTGCTTCGATGGATAATAAAGCAGTGTGCACTTTATCCAGCCAATTATCCAGTCGATTTCGCAAGGATTTGATCTGTGGAATCCCCAGAACTCTTGGTTGCACCCAGGAGACATGTACTGTTCCCTCAACTTGATCAATTATACCCTCAATAAGATGCACCTGTAATAAAACAGTACTTAAAACTATTGAAGTTGCAATTTTTCCAGTCAAATAATTCAAATGTGGCAATGGTAAGTCATACATTATCATAATCGTAAGAAAACCAACGGCATAAACAAAAACCTCATGCGAAAAAATTAGGGAATCATATCCTGTATTCAGAATAAATTATATGATACACTCAAATTTATATATCAAATAGAAACAAGTCTCATGTAAAGAATAGAGAGGCTCTTTCACCTTTTCATTAATTTTTCAGAAATTTGTATTGATGTTTATCTCGTTAACATAAATACTAAAATACTGATTTTCCTCGTCATCACTTTATTATTATTATTAAAAGAGCATTTTAACTCCACGCCAGCCAAGTTGGTGCTCATTTTTGCTTGGCTGCGAGGCCTCATTCTAAATAAGTTATTTCCCAGATTACATGGTTAAAAGGGCCTGACTAGAATTCCAACCACATTATCTACCTGCTAGGGCCCTGTTTCAACCAATTTCAGCTTACATTCTCCAAGTCCATTGATTTTCCAGATTATGTTAGAAAGTAGGTTCAAGGAATTCAATATTCCTTTTCCTGAAAGGAAAAGAAAACCTGCTTAAATACTGAGAAAAACGTAATTCCAAAACCTGCTTAAATACTGAGAAAAACGTAATTCCCAGTCCTAAGCTCGTGAAGTTGAGATATCTATGCTTAAAACACAAGTGTTTCTGTTAAAAAATAACATCAACTCCATATCATAAACAGCTCCTGGCAATGTATAAAGTACACTAGGATGATAGAACTCTTTTAACCATCGAACTTCATTGGATTACAAAAAAAAAGAAAAAAAAAAAGTGAAAATCCTTTGTATGGTCAAGGGTGCCTGGCAAAACATGAGCACTCTGCTAAAACTTCTTTTACTATCAAAAGCATAGTTGGCAAAAACATAGCGCAAACACTAAAGCAATGATTGAGGCCAGAAAAGAAACAAGTTGGCTCTCCCTCTCTCTTCCCCCCTTAACAGCCCACCCCGCATGGCCATAGAAACTTCTTTATATCAAGTCAGAAACAAAATAAATCCTTTCAGCTTATGATAGACAAGATAAATAATCAATATTTTCATTCCCAGACTCCTGTTTCTATATTTAGGCTGTCACTTCAGACTGCAATTGCATTTTTCATATGGGAGTCGTGCCTAACTTTAATCAGACATATTTCACTTCATTACTTTGTGCCTATGTTCCTAGAGGTTTTAGTGCTTTAATCCAGCATGTGCCTTTAGAGATCAGGATTACTAGGACTTCTAGACATTAAATGTTTATCAGGCAGAATATAAGACTAGCAACTAGATATAACAAGAAGATATCTAATTCCTTATTTCACTTTATCTTGTCAATGTACTATTTCACTTTATCTTGTCAATGTATCAATGCAGAGTTCAACACAAAATCAAACTTGAAAACTGAACACCATTACTCAAACAAGGAATAAGAAAGAAAAGTCAACTTATTGGAAGGCAATCATAAGTCTATAATCCAAATTGTACCCTGTATTCATGCTATCTAGTTTGCAATGTGATGACAAATAGTAGATATCAAGCTTTGCAATATTTGTTGGTCAGTTTTATCCCATTTAATATAACAGAGTCCACATTTATTGAAGTGGTCACACCATACATGGACCGCCTGATAATTATAGATGATACCTTATGATAATGATAAGAGGGTTTTTATTCTTATTTATTATTTTACTATTTTCTTCTCCTCCATTAATAGAAAATGTACTAAAAAAATAGAACAGCAATCGCAAAAATGAGGAATGACTCAATATCACAAGAAGGGACTTACAGAAAGACTCTTCATGAGAAGATGTTCCACGTCCTCAATGGAAAGCTTTGTACGGCCAGCAATAACACTCAGTGGAATAGTTCGATCTTCAGCAGGACGGCTGCAAGGAAGTATGTCTTAGTTCAGTCATACAGAATCGATGCAGGTAATGTTGAATTTCCTAAACATAGCATATGTAATGGACAAGTAAAAGCCAGTAAAGATTATTAGAATTAAAAAGATACTCTAATAAAAAGATACCTAAAGATGATTTCCATCAGGCAAAGAATGTTAATCTTTTCCAATAGTTTCTGTTCATTCTTAACTAAAGCCGGCTGGGCCCTCAGGGATGCATTATGCACATGGCACAACTCCTGATAACGAACTAGATCACCAGAGTTGAAGGCCTGAAGTATATAGTAAAGCCACTCAACTTGTGTACCCAGAAGACTCTTGATCTGTGGAAAGATTAGATGGTCATCATCCCAAACATATAAATGGGAAAAAAAATAGCAGACAATAATAGGCCTAATGCACAAATTTATGGTGAACTTTGCATCATTTTGCAATATAACTTTTAGTCAATTTTATCACAATTTGAAAATTTATTTGCAGTTTACCCCAAAAAAGCTAAATTAGAAAAAATTAAAAATAAGGTACAATTGCAAAATGATGCAGTTTGGGCTAAATTTGTGCATTAGGCCAACAAAAATATATACAATGGCCACGCCATTGGAACTACATCTCAAGCCACTAGAAAACCAAACACATCTTTCACCAGGAAACTAGCAGGAGATTTGTACACTGCTGCATCATTTTGTAAACAAACTCTAACTTATTGGCAGAATAACAAGTAAAATTATATATCAATGGATAACACATTTGATTTTGACATTTTTGCGAGAGATTAGGGCAACCAAAACTTTGCAATTCCAGAAATGTTAAGTTGCCAAGAAAGTGGAAACATGACCAAAATCATACGTATATCACCTACATGATATCAATTCTTTTGGTATAAACATCAACTTCAAGATCTCCTATTTATTCACAGAAATACTCCTTGCTATCATTCTTAGAGAGCAATTTCTAGTCCTACATCTAAATTTCCCCAAAATAAAAAAGCTCTAAAGGATTTTTGAGCTGAATGACAATCAAAATCTATCTTTAGTTCGGTAGCTGTTTTGCTGCAAAAAAAAAAAGTAATGTTTGTTTTAGTATCTGAAAGAAAATAATATATATATATATATATATTTACAAGACTGAAAATTAATTCTTATTGCAATTGCCTTTTATTTATTTTATTGTAAAGTGAAATTCATATATTTATTGAATATACTTTCATTACAATTATTTTCAAGAAAAATCAAAATTTATAAGAAAGTAATTTTTAAGAAGAAAAAACGAAATAGCATGCAAATCTAACAAACAAAAAAAGATCCACACTCCTCTATCTGACAAAAAATTGGCTTGGCTAATTCCAACCTAGTACATTGAGGTTTGGGTTCATGACACTTGATTAAAACCTAACATTGGAAACTCTGACTTCCGACATCATTGGAGCCAAACACGTTATAGCAACATCCACTACAGCTCAAAATATGCAACGTGCAACCGCAACACCCCACCCTCCTAAATGACAAAAACACAAAGGACAAATATTGTGGAAAAAGGAACCATGAAGATGTTCTTACAATAGGATGAGCAAGCAGTTCTCCAAAGTTGTAGATGTTATCTCCCAAAAGCGCAGAAAGAGAAAGATCAAACGCCAAATCCTAAAAATACATGAAGTAAACAGTCAAATTGTAAACATTTGACAAACAATAATGACAAATCTCAAGATGCATACACACAAAGTTATTTAA
Source organism: Aleurites moluccanus (assembly GCA_948193065.1). NCBI lineage: Eukaryota > Viridiplantae > Streptophyta > Magnoliopsida > Malpighiales > Euphorbiaceae > Aleurites > Aleurites moluccanus. Next base: position 7,719 of record CANXYC010231779.1, on the reverse strand, counting down.
GTGATTCAGTCATGGAATTTATTCTATCAGAAAGCCACTGATAGCGCTAACAACTGCAACAGGCAATCCTACCATTCCCATTTTCAATATTTCAATGCTCATAATATCCCTTTTAGGGACCACATCATTAATAAATTAAACTCCGCTCTCATTCCCACAAGCACTAACTTTTAAACAGATAAATTAAATACTAAAGCTTCAAAATTCATTGCTCTAAGATAAGCATTAATGTTGATAATTAGAAACTAATATTGTACATGGGCACCTTTAAAACTTACCTACATGGGCACTATTAGAACTTACCTTATTACGAGTGTAAGCAACAACTATTTCAAATTTTGGAGACATTGGAAAAATTGTGTAATCTATTTACACTCAAGGGGCTACTGAAGTTCAGCATGCTCCCAATTTATGGCCTTGCCAAATACTTAATAGAGCAAGTACAAGGTAAAAGGAAACAACATAACCTTGAATTGCTCATATATAAATCGACCTTGCTCTCGGTTGCAAGAGAAAGCTTTAATAAACCTGGCTCCTTTCCAACTATATCATTATTTTCACTTTCATGGAAAGAGGCAGGCATTTATTCCAAACAGAAATTAGTAATATCATATTTTATAGAGTATATTCCATGAGCACAAGAGAATAAAAGCGAAATGATTTTCACAAAAGTGGGCAAAGAATAGACCTTGGTCGACATGATATAGAAAAGGGAAAAACAACCTTTTGAAAGATAGCACACAGAGAAATATAATTGGACATCTTATGCCCTTTGAAATAAAGACTCGAATATAAACAAGTACCAGTCTAAATGATTCTGAGAGGGATTCAACTGATGTGTACGCCAGATAAAGAAGAGCGCTTTTGTAGAACTCTGCAAATTCTTGACGAAACTTATGGTACTGAGAAGCCACCCAATAATACATGGCATAGACAGATGGATCAATATCAGTCATATTGTCTAGTGTACTCTTTCCATCTTCTAGAAGCTTCTTGCACTCTTTTTGATCCCCTTGCTCAAGCTTGAAGATAGCTAATTGCATCTTAATGTAAAGAATTGGCTCTTCATTGCGTTGTTCTCTTGTTGTTTGAAGTTTTTCAATCACCCCATTAAGATAACTAATGGCATCTTCTTTCTCTTTATATTGCCGAGAAACTATAACCGCAAAATGTGCAAGCTTGAGAAGATTAATTTTGGTCTCAAAATCAGATATAAAATTATGATATAACTGTATCAGAGGATCGCCCGCCTGAAATTAATATGAAGGTGTTAGGGCAGGACATGAAAAAACAACCTAAGCCCTACAAATTTCAAAATCAATATTAGTGTAGAAGCCCTAATTAACCAAATTAAACTCTAATAATCTCAACCAATTTAAACCCTAATACTCTCATTTACAAACTCTTAGTATTTAAAACCAACCTTCCATCAAATAAAGACCCTAATCATCCGAGAACAAAACGAATTCTCCGTTGAATTTCAAAACAACCCTAAAATTCCCAAATTCTTATATATCAATTTCTCCAAAGATAAAGAGCATCGAAGTTGAGAATGGAGTTGTACCTTAAAAACAGCCTGCGCAACGAACTCCTCGAGCTTGAGAGTGAGCTGGTGCCAGAGTTTCTTCTGGTATAAATCAGCTAGCGAATTGCACCACTCAGCTTGATCGGGATGAGCGTTTCGTAAAGAATCCAGATACTGTAGAGCAGCCATCGCCGAGTTTTCTATTAGAGAGAGAGAGGAGGAAATGTGTTTGCGATGCCTTAAATATGATTAAATTATTTAAAATAATTAATTGATAAAATAATTTAAATTTATTTAGTGGATAATTTTGATAATTTTAGTTTCATATTTTAAATACTATTTTAATAAGTTAATATATAAAAATATATTATTTATCAAAACCAAACAGAAAATTAATTCTGAATGGATTAATAATTAAATGAATAAATGATGGAGTGAGAATTAAAATTTAATTAGAAGATATCAGAGAGAATAATAAAAATAAAAAAAAATAAAATACTTAAAATTATATAAAAAAATTATACTTAAATAGGTTAAATAAAAATTTTTCTTTAAATGAATGAGATTTTATTTTAAACTGATTTTTTTAAAATTTATAAATAAATAAAAAATAGCCTCATACAAGCATTGCAAGACTTTAAAATATAAAATTTAATAAATAAATAAAATTATTAAATAATTTATAATATATCACAAAAAATAATAAATTAAAAATAACACATGCATGATTAAATGATTATAATTAAGTATTAGATAATCAATTAAAATTAAAAAATATAAATAATAAAAAACACTAATGAAATTATGATATTAGTAATTAAAAAATTGTAACAATGTTTGTATAATTTTTTTTTAGTAGTGTATCTCTGTTACCTTTTGCCCTTTATATAAAAAAGTTTTTTCCAATTTTAATCCATCTCTAAAATCTAGCACACCTCAATCTCATAACCCATTAAGAAAAAGTGATTCCATTTACAGCTAACTTTGAATTATGCATATTTATTACTATTGTATTTTAATTTGAAAAAGTAATAAAAAATTTACCATTCTATTTAGTACTAAAAAATTTATCATTCTATTTAGTTATGAAACATATTTTTATATTCATTTAAATCTAGTTTATTATATAATTTATTTTATTTTCATTTTCATTAGAAAATATAATTTTCATTTTTGTTTCTCAATTTTTTTATATTTTCATTTTTTAAATTGAAAATTAAAAAATAATTAAATATGACGAGATTTCTTTCCATTTATAATTTTCTATATTTATTCATTTTTATTTTTATTTTAAATTTTTTATTAAATATATAACTACTCATAAATATTTATTTCAAAAAGAATGAAAAACATTAAAAATTATTTTTTATAATATAGTGTAATTTTAAAAGACTTGAAAAATTATTTTCAAATTTTTCATTTAGAAAATTTTGATAACTTAATATCAAATTTTAATTTTTTATTTTCTCAAGATAATTTTCTAAAAAATAATTTTTATTTTTCAAAACTAAATAATATCTACATAATTCTAAATCTGGAAATTGAAAACCTATTATAATATGATAAATTCTAATAAAATACACTAAAGAAAATATATAAAAAAAAAATACTTATTATAATTTATTTGGTACATTTTACATAATAATCATTATATATAGTTTTTTCAATGAAGACGAACTCCATATTATAAATTAAACAAATCAAAATAATAAAAATCAAAAAAAAAAAATCAAATAAAAAATTAATAATTCAAAATAAAAAACAATACATAACCTTATAATGTAAAACAATATTTGAGAAACTGATAAACCACCAATTATTAGTTAACATCCACAAGTAAAAGAAAATAATTGAGAATTGCTTACCTTTGTCATCAAACCACCAAAATCCCAAGAAATTCAATTACATCAATGAAAGAGTGACAAAAAATAGGGGAAAATATAAAAAAGTATCCTACCTTATAGTTTGAATCGTTTTCATTTTATGAAATTTTTTTTTTTATAAAATGAGATATGGATTTATTGTTGTTAACAATTTTTGATTTATGTCATTAACACGATTAATTTTTTATGATATAACGCTAACATGATAATGTAGACCTACTTAATTAATTTTTTAATATTAACTAGTGAAGTGTATGCACCACGTGGATTAATGAAATTCATGTGAATATTTACATGGGATTTAAAAAATCAAAATTAGAAAATAAAAAAATTTATATTAATTAAAATCCAAAATTAAAAAATATCCAAAATTAATAGTCTAAACCCTAATCATTTCTTCATTTTCCTCTTCCTCATCATCTTTATTTAATCTCTATCTTCTCATCAAATCAATTTCTTATTCTAAATTCCAAATCAACTCAAGATTATAAACTTGTCTCTACAATTAATTCTTCTCTTCTTCTTCTTCCCCTATTTGACAATTTTTACATTACACTACCAGGACAAAATCGATTCTATTCTTCCTCAATTACAAACCTACATGCGTGAAAGGTTTCTTAACCACATGGCCTCAAAACGGAAAGCTTATCCTTCCTCATCATCGATTTCTTTAATCTTCAAAGTTGAAAAATTACAGGGTTGTGATTCAATCCTTGTCTAGTAAGGTTATCCACTTTATAATATGGAAATATAAGGCATCATTCATGTGAAGCTCAAAACTTATCCAGACACTCTTTAATATTATGAGTTCTCACCTGGCCATCGAATATCACATCAATGGAGATCTGACGAAACTCAGCAAGCCCGAAATCACATAGGACAAACAACGGTGGTTGGGTCAATTGTTGTCTCCAATTCACGAGCTTTGAAGCTATAATATCCTAGAAGAGCCTATAGATCGAAGTGAATTATAACAATGAAAATTAAGTAAAGTGAAGAGTAAATTGGGTTAAATTGGTTTTAGAAAATATAAAAGGTACAGTTAAGGAAAACTATTTCAAATGAACCCTAAGAATGGTAATTGCTAACATCTATCGGTAAGTGATTTTTTACTAAATTTGATTGAAAAAACTTTAATTGAGGTTTTTAAGTAACCTAGAAAAAATATTTTGGAACCAATATAGAGTAATAGGTGAATGTATAAAGGAAAGAATATAGATTTTAGAAAACCCTAAATTGAAGCACTTGTAGGTTTCTGATCTTTAATTTATTTTTGACAATTCTTTTGTCCAAGTTTCTTTCACATATCTTAAATTAGATGAATTATAGATCAATTAAAAATAAATTAAAGTATAGTGTATTAAAGGTGACTGAAGTTGAAGATGAAAGAAGAAGGAATAGTAACTAATGACACAAATATAAATAAATGAAAATTGGGATCCAAATTTCTAACAAATATTATTTAAATATTGAATAAAAGAATTTTAGTCACGACCCGACTCTATTGAGTATGTGACCGACACTAGGAAATGGGAAAGCATAAGGCTTCTGGAACTCGTAGTAAGTCTGACATACCACTAAACAATAAAACTGCAATATGATAGCTGTAACTGTCACAAAGTAAGGGCTAAAAGCCCACATGTCATGCAGAACCTGAGCAAAAAATATTAAATTTCTATCACTTGGAGCTATCATCATCCATATAACATTATCAACATTAGATTTTTGTTTAACAAACAACAAAATGAACTATGACCATAAATCTAACACTTAAATTAATAATGCGGTGCTTTAAAGAATTTAATATAATGAATATGAAATAATTATATAATAAAAAAAATAACTCATCTGCCTGAGGAATAAAAATCAAGAAATACTCAACTTAAAAACTTAATCTTTTTAAACTCGACCCGGAACCTGGAAAAATATATGAACAGGGGTGAGCGTTCGACTCAATGAGCTAATATATATTAATTTAATATGCAAGTCATTTATTAATCTACATAAAGTGTCACATTACACATAATCATTCATAAACATATAAAACATTCATGATGAAAAATGTATGTGTGTCACGACCCGGTTTCCCGGACCACGACGGTCCTAGGGCACGGGAGATGCCAATGGCGATCGGTACCTGTAGAACCTATTATCACATGCATCATCTATAAACCTCAATATATTATTCATATTAATTAATTACCAGTCATTTTGTTAACCTGTCATGCATTATGTAATCATTCTACAATTGGCTGTAATATTTACATATCATATCATAATACCATCATAAAACTCATAATAATATCATTAACATCATATATACAATGTTCATTTCTTAGCTAACCCATACATACCCATGAAGCAGTTAGATCATGAACACCAAAATAAATATACAGAATATCAAAAATATACATAATAGAAATCCATGGAAGACAGAAAACTGGATTATACAACCTATTTGTCATACCCCAACTTCAGTGGTGTGATGGTCCTAGGGCAAGGGTAGGCTTAAGGCCACCATAAACCCGTAGAACTCCCATATCCTGAATTTCATATATATTCATATCAAATATAATATCATGCTATATCATATTCATAATCCATTCAAGCATAATTCATTTCTTTACTATATCATTTCATAATAATATTCTCTTGTTCATTACTGATCAAAAGATGTATCTCACATCACTAAGGAACAAGATTACCCAAAAGATAACAATTCATACATCAAAATATTATCATCCTCTAATGACTAACTACGGAGCTCTAGAGTATACTCCCATTTCATATTGTGTCACAATACCATTCAACGAATATACATAATTATATATCAAAAGAATTACAATAGAAGCTTCTTGGAATGAAAAAGTCAAGAAGTTTGATCTTTTCTGCTAGCTCCCTTACGAGCTATACTATCACCTGAAATCCACAGAAGAGGAGTGAGCCTTCAACTCAGTAAGATATGAACATTATATTATATTAACTGAATGTCGAATCATGGTCATGAACAAATAATTATACATATAGGCTTTTAGTTGAAAGAAATGTAGTTCTTATAATAATTTGACTATATCAAATCATGTTAAATTCCAATCAGGGTTCATCTTTAAAACATAGAATGCCCACAAGGAATGACATTATCAAATATCATCTGGAAGAACTGATCACATATCATACATACGTATCGGTAGCCTTGCTACCTCAACGTGCATACATGCTTGGCCAGGCATGCGCCTAGAGCTCTTGGCCCCCTCTAGGTGGAACATTGGTACATAACTCTACCAGCTGAGTTCTCAAAGTGCACAATGGACCAATGAATTTACTCTAATTGGGAAGAGCGTTCTATCCATGGGTCATGGGTTTTAAAATCATAAGAAGCATATTGGTCGCAAGACCATCATCATATATCATTATTCAAACCGGGTTCACAAGCAAGAATACATGGACTTGATCCAAGAATATTGATCAAGCCATTTACATTGTTCAAGTATATATATATATATATGTATGCAATAGGATAATCAATATAGGAATTCTTTGGTTATTTAATTTCAAAGAACAATAATCAAATAGAATGTTCATACTCACCTCTTACACAAGTTTCTCTTAATTTCTTCTTAGCAATTCTGTCACTTAATTCCTCAATAAATTCTGAATTTCTCCTCCTAAGAAATTTTCAAATATACAAAAATTAGGGTTTTTTCAAAATAATAATATTCCACATGATTTCTCATAAATTAATTATCTTAGAATCTCTATTCTTAATTTCCAACATCAATTCCATTTATTTTCCTAAAGAAAACTGCATTAAATTCACATTAAATTTTCGGAGTTACTGTTCATAGCAGTCTTTGTTGGATTTGTGCCCTAAAGACCAATCATCAGATGATTGTTTTTGGTACATTTTATATCATGATTTATATATATGGCTTTCATTATTATGATTATTTGAATAACTGCGTAATATAAATTATTATAATAATGTCCCTAGTATAAGATATTCTAAAAATCATCTCTAGTCAAGTATTATTGTGAAATGGGATATCAATAATACGTCGAGACTAGTACGTGTAGTGACTGATGACAACAGTCATGGATATGAGATATCAAGTCAACACATAAGTACATGTTGGAGAACTATATACTAGATTGACCCATTATGAGAATACTACATGGATTGTTGTATGAGTGTCATAAGTATTTCTCATAGTGATGATAATAGTATGATCCTTTGACTTGAGATCATCAAAGATCCCAACATAAGGAGTTGTATATCTTGATACTGTTAAACGTCTTTCGTAACAGGATGTA
>CANXYC010231777.1:0-21811 GCA_948193065.1 Aleurites moluccanus | reverse complement strand
TGTGCACAATGCCCGATGAACGAACATCTACCCCATCGGGAGAGTAGTACTGTCAATGGTCCCATATATAAGGTAAGTAAAAATATTGTCCAATAATGAACATCAATCAATACATTTATATATATCAAGGATTCAATTAACAATTGCTATATAATCAAGAAACTTTAATAATAATACAATTCCTTAGGGAAAATTCAAGGAAATAATATACAAAAACAACAAGTAAAGAAACATATATTTTACTCACCCCAAAATTCCAATGTGTCCAACCACCTAGCACAAACTAAAAGGGTGGTCTTCCACTTCCTTGTCTTTTCCTTTATCTCTCCTTTGTGCAGCTATAACAAACATACATCTCAATTTAGAAACCTAATTACATTACAATACAACAAGCAAACTTAAATTCTAAATAACATTCAGAAATCCTGAAATTTCTACCCGAACATACCTTGATATTTCACTTATAACTAATTATGTGTAGATTCAAATGCTACTCTATTTTCACTGAATTTTAGCTAAGACATAATGACATATTTCTTATGTTTTGACTTTCAACTGATTCAGATTCTAAGATCCTCATATTTACCAATTTCAGAAGGGTTATACTTCTGAAATCCCTAATCCGAGCCAATCTGTCTCAGGGGTCCATAGTTAACAATACATTGAGAATTTGACAAAAATTCCAAAATACTAAATATTGTTGACATATATATCTACAACTTTCATGTTTTGAATATTGTTAAATTCCTATATTAAAGATCTCAAAAATTATCTTCAACTTTCTGCTGAGTCTCAGGAATTTCACAGAAATGAAATCTTATCCGAGTCAGTCATATTTGGAGACACATATCTCCCAACACAAAAGGATTCAGTCAAAACTTTCTGAAGAACATATATTATAAACATATACAGTTACAACTTTTGTGTTTTGAGCATTTTCAAATTCTACCTCTAAGGACATAAAAACAGAGCCCAAAGTTTCTGCCAAGTCACAGGAAATTCTTGAGACAAAATTTCAGAATTCCCCATCACTTTCTCTACTTTAAACATATCACCCAATCATTTAATCATTCAAATAACTCATCAAAAATGAATTTCAAAACTTGTTAAGTAATTTACCTTGGAGAAAAATTACACCAAATCTCTTTCTAAGGCCAAATAATCTAACTAGAGGTTGAGGGAAGAATTATTTGTGAAGGAAGTTGTGATAGATCAAAGGATTTTAGGAAGCTAAGAAGAAATTTTGTTTATGGTGAGGAGTTCAAAAATTTCGGCCATGGAAGAAAAATTTGAAGAAGATGATGGCTTTTTATCATGTTTATCTATATATGTAACAAATGGCCCAATAAGAAAATTAGAAAAAAGTAAATAGGAAAAAATAAAGAAAAAGAATAAAAGAAAAGAAAATCATTTTGAATTATATAAATAATTATAGATATATACCTATATATATATATAATTATTTAGTCACTTTTGTTGACTTTTAGGCTAATTCTTGATTAATTATTAATTAATCCATTAATTAACTCTTAAGTATTTTCAATTTATTTTGCTATAATTTTTAATACTATAGTATTTTCAACTATGTTCATATTGTCCATTCTATTCGATTTAATTCTCATTTAAATTCTATAATTCACTCTAATCTCTATTTTCCATTGTCCTTAATAAATTTTCCGTTATTACTCCCTGGAGAATTTTAAAAAAATTCTTACCCGATTTGAATTTTTCACTATAATCGTTCAGGTTATTACATAGTTTGCTCAAGTTCTACAATTAAACTGAATATTCAGTTTAAGGGAAAATAAACTGAATGGTATTCAATTTAAGGGAAAGTGTTAGATAATTAGCTCCAGTTAGCGTTATTTTATTATTCTAATAAAATTCCTATTTGTAAGGAACTTAGTTAGTGATTGAGTTATCCTATAAGATAATCCCGCACTTTTTAAAAATAGGATATTTTAGTTACTTATTTTTATTTGTACTGTAATTGTAAGGCTATTTAAGCCAAAACTATTGAAGTTTAATAAACACCAAAAAAAACACTTCTCTCATTTATCTTGAATTTATATGTTCTAAATTCAACAATAAATCCATTAGCCTACACTCCTCAAATGATTTCAATTGGTCCTTTTAACCACAATGACGAAGCATTGAAGGTTATGGAGAAGCAGAAATTATGATATTTGGTAGGGAAAGAATAGACTAAGCTTTTACCTAAAATTTAAGATTTGGAATAAGCAATTCGCCATTGTTATGAAGAGGAATTTGAGGTATCCTGTCATCAATTCACAAATGGAAAAACTCAAAAAACATATAGAGATAATTATATTCTTGGAAAATCAAGAAAGGAATTTGGTTTATTAAAGGATTTAATCTTGGTTAAAAATCAACAACTAAATTAATTGATTTTAGCCTTCTGGCTCCGAAGTCGAGAAAATGCCGTCACATAGGCCTTTCATGATCAAGAAGAAATTGGCAAAGAAGATGAGGCAAAACAGGCCCATTCCTCACTGCAATATCTTCGTCTCGTCCGCTGCTTCTTACGAAGAAGGGTACGGTGAGCGATTTTATGCGAGTAGGGTTTGACAGGTGGAGTAGCCAGTGCATAAAAAATAATAGCGAAGCGGAGAGAGCGAGATTGCAGGTGGAGAAGAAATTTTGACGATAGAGAAATGAATTTGCAATCCCTAACCCTTACTGTGTGGCTACCTTTACCGAATTAGCGATGAGAGAAATATCTATCATGATTTCCGATTCGAAGGAAAAAATGAGAATTGAGAATTGGCAATGAAGAAGAAAACCAATGGATTTGGGGATTTTATTTTCTCAGGAATGTCTAGGAAAATTAAGAAAAGAGAAACCAACTTTGATTCAAGAAAAAATAAAAGGGTTTAAGGATAATTTAGGTATAGATTTTATTATAGTATATTATAATATAATAAAAAATATTTTAGTTTTATTTTTAACTTTTTTAATTAAAAAATTAATAAATAATTAATTATAATAATAAAATTAAATATTAAAGACTAATTTATTAGTTTCCCAGAATAAAAATATTAGTTATACTAAATAATATGAATTAAATAATAAATTGCTCTTTTTAAAATAATTTTATCATATAATATTAAGACTCGAGTAATGTAATATGATGCAATTGAGATTTTGAGTTCAATGTTTTAATCTCCAATTACTAATTGTATTTAATTTAAATCTCTCTCTCATTAATTTAGGCTGAATTGTCAACTTGCATAATCATTAAAACTGTAATTGTAATTTATTCATAAGAATTATTAAGTCAGAAATAGGATGGTCTTAACTCCTGTTGATTAGTCTTTGCTCGTCAATTAACTTCTTCAACGGCATTGGTCTATCATAATTTATTTCATAACTATACAAGGACTCTAATTGTAAGATTTACTATGCCTCTTGACTTCTTCAATGGTAAATTAGATATATGACCATAAATTTCCTAAGTTGAATCAAGTCAGTCAATGCCAGTAATGTACGTAGCTCCGTATAATCTATGTCAAAGACGTTCGGCACTCGCTAGTCTACAGTCTAGACTCTAGAATAATGCTTTAACTTGCTAATTTGCCCCTGAGCAAATATGGGATCATGTTCTTATTAGAGTGCTCTGTATCACGAAATGAATTGAAGAAATGCTTGTGTTCTAGAGTAATAGAAACTGTAATTTGTTGTTTTACTGTCAATTTAGTTCAACAATCAGAAAACTGTAACTCGAATGAGGTCGAGGTCAAGCTTTTTTATTTTCAGCACCTTCCCAGAAATATGATGGGATTGAGCACTACGTCTGCGTTTGATAAGGGGTATTGCAATATAATGTAATCAAATATATTTTATACTGTCTAATGCCTTTAAAATGTACTTAATGGTCCGTTGCAACTTGCAAGTGGAAATATACATTTCATTTTCAAGCATTACAGTAGATCAATATTAATCTTCTGAGAAGTCTATATTTCATTTTCAACATTACATTAGATGGACACTGAATCCTTGGGAAAGAGATAACTATTAAGATGCTATTAATTTTTCGCTGAGAAGAAAGCAACTGCACCAACAAAAGGGGCATTAATGTATGTAGCAGGCTCGGATTGCTGGTAGTTATTTCGGTCATCTGCAAAATTGTCTCGATTATCAGGACCGCCTATTATGGCTCCAAGGAGGACATTTGGATTAGGTGAACTAGAATAGAGGTAATGGAACCCATCATTGCAGGAAATGCGTTCTGGGTGTGCATGTATAGATGGTACTGAGGAACCCCTGTGGTGCACATGCTGAGGATACCTGTTTCCAAACCCCACCATGTAAGACATCTTTGCTGGATTGTCACCTAAAATGTAATCAACCTGTTTCTTTGCCTGTGATATCAGTAACTCAGCAGTCACCGTAGAACCCCCACATGTGACGGTTCCTCCATTTGAGCTAAGATATTTAGCATATGTCAAGAGGAGGAAAGCTGTGGTTGTTACATACTGGAGATTGCTTTCACTTGCTTTATATAGAAGCCCTCCTGTAGATATTTTATGTCAGTTGTCAAAACTATCATTGTTAGGGAGATTACCACTGATTTTGCAGTGATAGAAAATAGGGGAGAAGGAGAAAGTTGCTTACCTGGTGTATACTGGGCCTGGAAACTAGAAGTTCCTGGAATTATAGAGCATATGTAGTTGTCTGAATGTACTTTAAATAATTGAAACTCTTCTGTACTTTTCTCCAAGAATCCCTGTTGAAAATCCCAATAGTGTTAAATGCTTCGTCTGATCTTCTGGTATTTTATTCAGTTTAGTCTTAGAGTAAAACCTTGGAAAGAAGAATCTTTGTTCCAGCTCGCTTGTCATCCCAACTAAAGGAGTAGTCATCGTCATTGGCACCCATTGTGCGACCATTTGACTGGATATAAGCCAGGAAAGAGCGGTTCTGTGATGCTCTATGAATCCAGGATGCGCCCCAGAGAAGCTCATCCTGATATCCCGAGTAAGAGCAGTAAAATGGGCAAACTGCTGAACCGAGAGAGTCACTGTAAGAACCTCTATACCTATCGGCGAAATCAAATACCTACATAATTGCAATAAGCTTTCTTGTCAATGGAAGCCGTGGAAAAAGAGAAAGAGCAAGAGATAAATTAATGTGTTCTCTTAACATACTTTCATTGCTGTCTCCAGCAATTTGGAAGAATAAGAAGGGTCAGAGTCTTTGAAAACAATTGAAGCAGCAGCCAATGCAGCAGCTGTTTCAGCAGCTACATCGGATCCTGGATTTTGAGTGGTAACTTTGTACACATTGCGTGGTGTGTCCATATCTTCAGGCCTCTCCCAGCACTTATGATCCATGTTCGGATCTCCAACCTGAATCATCCATTTTCAAATTATTAAATGATGCAAGCCTTAATTTTTTGGTTTTTGCTGTCATGTAAGAGCTCAATATTCTTACTGTGACTGTTTTAGTCTTTTGAGTGTCAGATTTACAAATTTTCTTGTACCACAAACATTAATCAAACAAATGTTATCTTTTTGCATATGGGTCCCAATTTTCTCAAAATACAAAAGTTTAAAGCCTTTTGTTATTCATATATATGCAATTATATGCTCACTTGAACATATAGGGTGCCTGGGGTGGCAGTGGCCGCTTTTAAAAGATACTCAGTGCTCCAACGGATGGCAGCTTTGGCATTATCAATCTGCTCGTGCATTGAGGCGCCAAATTCAATCACACTCCATGCCAACATTGTAGTAGTGAAGGCCATTGGAAGGCCAAATTTTACATTATCTCCTGCATCATAGTATCCACCAACTAGGTTCACCTGAAAATCCAAATCACACAAATATAGTAAAACCATGGTCATCTATCAATATTTGCATTCTATAATCACACACATTAGAGTTTGTAATAGAATTTGAAATACATGATAACTAGAGCCATCAGACAACCCAGAGTTGCCCCTCCATTTTAGCCTCTGGTTAGGCGGCAATACGCCTGAACGCTGACCCTCAAAAAAGATGATGGATTTTTCTAGAGCATCACTATATTCTTGAGGAGTAAAGGCAGAACAAAACAGGCTAAGAGAGCAAAGAAGAATGAGAAGAATGTGTGTCATTAACGAAAAAATAGCAGTATAAGCCATTCTTCTTTCCTCGTAATAGTTAATGGTACCCTAATTAGCAATTAACTACAACTTGAAATAGAGAGCTCAAGGGCTTTTTGGGTCTTAGTTGGGGTAAGAAAAGTATGGCATTTATAGATGCAAGAACTTGGGGAGTTCGTTGTTGGTCGTTGACAGTGAGAAAGACAAGGAGGGATTCTTGCTGCTCGTTCACGGGATCAACTGCGCAAATTTGGACATTTTGCTGTGGGGACAAACGACATTGAAGCTTGCTTTGCTTTTATCCAAGACTGTTAGATATGGCAAACCTCTAGTCGTTAATTGACATATAAAAAAGACAAAGATTTGATAGTTCATGCAGCATTAATTGATAATTCTCGTGTAATTGTATTTTAATCGCAAGAGCAGTTAACATCAGCAGGGATAAAGAGGGTCCCTGTTAGACATGCCGAAGTGTTAAAAGCTGCACAAGTCAATAGTAGGCATGTTCTTTAACTTTTGGATACCGTAATTAATGGTAACAGTATGGAGTGTGGTATTGGATTACTTAGACACGAGGTTTTGTCTTTAGCAATGAAATCACGGGTACTGTATAGAGCTAAAAATTGATCACATGAGCGTTTATAGAAAAGTTGAAGATATCAGGTAGAATAAGGTGGAGATTACTATTAGCCACAACTTGCATCAACAGTTTTATTAGTTAAAACTTAAAAGAATTCTCCAACCATAATTCCTTAAATCATGTTATTGGAACATAGAATTCAAGGCTTTGAGTATCATATGGTTAATTGGTCAATGAGTTAAGAATTTTTCTGGGTTGAATTCATCATTTTCTTTACATTTTTCGGCATTAATTTTCGTATTTCTGTGAGACCACGAGGGGTAAGAGATGCACAAAGATTGGACTATTTGTGAGAAATTTTAACCTGTTTTTGACCATTGGCCACACCTAAGATTGGACTATTTGGGAGAAATTTTAACCTGTTTTTGACCATTGGCCGCACCTAAGATTGGACTTATTTACGTATAATCTTTATTTGATAAACAGATATTCTTTCTTTGAAGAGTTTGTACTAAATTTAACATGTGTAATCTTTACTAGATAAACAGATATTCGCGTGTAACTCTTCTTGCTTTAGCTAAATGTTGCTTCCAAGAAAAGATGATCACCTGAAAATCATGCCTAAGGACATTAAAAGATGAAGATAGAATGCATAAAAATAATCAAACTGATAAGGAAGTTCATATTATTGCATTAATTCAAATTTCTCTCCTCATATGTTAGTAAGGATGTGCTTTAAGAACCGAATGCCAAATAGTTGGATCAATTTTTTTACTTGTGCTAAGCTTCTGTGGTTTTAATATCTAAATCTGCAATATGGATTCCTAGAGAGATAACATGCCCAAATATTGCTGCACTTCTTTTGCTTTTGATACCAAATCCATTTCAAAAAGAAGTTTGATCCTTTTCAGTAACAAATAAATTTCCTCGTCCTTGTGAAAGTGGAAAACCATTTATCCTTCAATCTGTGATCTTGACACTATTTTTTTCATTCTGGCTAGCAAATATATGGTTTGATGAGTTAAAAACAGATTTGAATAGCACTTCCGCTTCTGATGTTTCTATGAACATGTATGAATGTCAGTCCAATCAGAAAATTTATTTGCTGGCTTTCCAACATAAACTTGTACTCATTCATTAGGCTAAGTACTTGTAATTAAACTTGTCCAAACATCAGCCTCAAAAAGGCCATAATATTATTCACTTTATCTGTATGAAATTAGAGTTCCAATCTTTTTGGACTATAAGTAGCAAATTTACAAGTTCTTTGAATGTTTGATCTATAGGTCACAAAACTGAAAAATATGCTATACTGCTGCCTATAATTTTAAATCTGAAAGAACATATACTTGTCCTGAAAAATAAAAGACTTGCTTACACCAAATTGAATCAAGTTCGCAACAATGTTTCAAGCTTGCAGCTTATGACAAACATTGGACTTCGGATTTGCCACGGAGCCTGCAGATGATAATTATAGTTAGAGAGCAGGGCAGCACCCATTAACTGTGCAACACAGAAGGTACTGAATACTTACAAAAATCTGCAAAACAAGGCTGTTTGGATGCTGGATCCTGTTCAAATGAAGGTGGAGATTGTCCATACACCATTTCACAGCTCATATCTTCAAAATCTGATGTTGAAACAGAGAAATATTAAAACATTGAGACAGAAAGAAATGAGTACAATTATGCAAGTATGATGCAGAATGTGGCATTCACCATTTTAGTTGACCAACATGTTCACAATGGTTTTGGCAGCATATGTGACTTACTAGGATTCATGGTTAACGGAAGTCCAAATTCATTGGTGAAGAAATCTTGAGTAGGAACCTTGCACATATTAACACACATCCCTACACAGCCGCTATTCTCAAGGTACCTTAATGAAAAGAATTTGTTAAAATTGAAGTTAGCGTCTGTAATTTACCATATCAATAAACAAAACTATTCTTAATTTTATTGTCTTTTATGAACTGTCTTTTTTTTTTTTAAAGCAGAATGCTCTACCTGCACTTCTTTATAAGAACTCCACTTCTTTGCTTCACCCCATCCACCTCCACTTCCACAACCTAATTCAATTATGACATAAAAAATGAAGCAATTTATGAGAGTCTTTGAGGGATATTAGTCTTGACATTTAAACCAAGTTTGTTGCTTTACCTCAGAAGGGCCAACCAACCATTGAAAGAAAGGCACTGTCAATGCAGCATTGAATTCTGCAGCCCATCTTGTTGGTGGAAACAATTTCTTGAACTGTAGAGCAACAACAGATAGGTAAGCTTTCTGCTAATTGTGAAACAGTTCAGCATAATAACACCAATATCTGAATTTATCAAAATCTATCAACACCGATCTAATTGAAATAAAATTAAAGTTAAGCCTAATTTTATATGTTCATCGACTTGCTTAAGCCTAATTATTATGAAATTTCACGACCATTCAAGAAAAAAGAAGTAAATAACAGAAACAACAAGTGATTGAGAATAGAGAAATTTGTACCTGCTCAGGGGCACCTGGAGGGAGCATGGACAAGAGGACCTCACGAACAACTTGTTGCTGCTGCAAACGATTCCTTCCCTGCATTACTCTCCTTGAAACATCAACAAAACTCTCATAATCATACCCAAACCAACCCTTTTCCTTACTTTCATTCCCATCCTTACTTTCATTCCCATCATTTGCTGAAGTAGCAAACTTCTCCATTTTCCTAGCAAAAAGAGTCATAAATGCTCTCTCAAATAACCCATCATTGTATTTTGTTTTTTGCCCCAAAGGAGCTGGCTCTCCTGTTGGCTCTGCAATCCTACACCTAATGAAATTTCTGGGTCTCCATTTCTGTAAACAAAGATTTTGCTGAGGTGGCCTAAATGGAACAAGTTGGAGGCTTTGAGCCACCATCAATTATGCAATATTGAGCTTCAATATCAAGAAGTTCACTTAAGTTTTTACTCTTTTTTTCACCTCGAATATGTTCATGTTGTTTTCTGGGGATTAATTCCAGAAGCAGAAAAAAGAATCTGTTAAGGATAAAAGAAGATGTCTCTGTTTCCATAGAAAAATCGTGGCCGTACATTACATTTCTGGAAGGATATTTCATATTTATATCTTATATTTATTTTTTATTTGCACAAATTGCCAGTTTGCCACTGTATTTATGAGTTGTAAGATCTAGGTCCATATTTGTTTTTGAATGTATGAAAATTGGAAGGTGTTCGAAGAAAATTTAAGGAACACACATAAATGGACTGGATCTGAGGCTGAAATAGAAGCCACGCTCGGATTTAGCTATTGAGTCTCTTTAAGTTTAACTCTTCATTTATGCAAGGGACCCATATCCGGTCTATTCAAGGGGCCTTTTGAAAAGGACAAAAATTTTAGAATTGGAAGGTACCCTAGGCCCTTAAAAAGGGTAAATTCATTCGTTTGGTATTTGTTTTGACTCCAACTATGGCATTCGCTCTTCATTCCATCTTAACTTAGATTAAATTAAATTTGAGAAAAAATTTATAATCGAGGATGAATTTTAAAAGAATTTAGGTAAATATTATTGTTATTTGAGTGGTGTTGTCATTAAATAAGTGTGACATCAGTTCGATTTAATTAATTTAAAGGATTGTTAATAAATTAAATAAATTTTTTTAATTTAAATTTTTTTTAAATTAAATCAAATCATTACTATATACATATTCAATTAGATTCAGTTTGATTATTTTCGATTTATCAATTTCAAACTAAAAATATTTTATATAAATTATTATTATTTTATTATAATTTTGAAAAAAAAATCGATGAAGTATCGGTGATAAAAAATTTCAAAAATAGTTTAATATACAACATAAAATTTATCTACTTTATTAATTAACACTCCAAAACTTATATTTTTTTTAAGAATTAAAATTTTTTTTATTTATTTTTAGTTAATTTTTATGAATGATATTTTTTAAAAATTTTAAATTAATATTAGGTTAAAAAAAATATGTGATTGTATATAAAATAAAATTAAATATATTTAATTATAATAATTATAAAAATAATATATATATAATTTTAGTTTAATTTGATTTGAAATCGAAAAAAGAAACTCAAATCATAAATCAAATCGAATTTTTAATTTACTTTATTTTTTAACCTAAACCAACTAAATAATTTATGAAATTATTAATTTCAATTTAATTTAATCGAGTTGAATTGATTTGATTTGATCGGTTTAATTCTTTTGGCTTCCACTCTCGAGGTTAAAAAGGCCCGTTAGAAATCGAACCTTGTTAAACAAGTTGAAACTCCCACAGCCCAACAAACTACGGAATGCCAGGATCACCCAAATTTCACAGGAATAAACCATATTTAGGGCCAAAATTTGCTGGACCATACCCAACGTTAGTCCATTTGCTTTATTGGGCTGCTGACCCAATTATATATATAACATTAATATGTTTTTTATTTTATTTTTATTTTTATTTTTTTTTCAACCAAAATATTTTTTTTAATATATAATAAATGTTGATTCTAATTTCTGTGGAGTTTTGTTTTATCTATTAATTTTTATTTTTATAAATTTAGTTATGACTATAGACTTGAACTCAATATCATGTGTTAATTGATAATTAATTTTTTATTACTCATGAGAATAATTTTTTTGATTGAGATTATTGTGACAATTAAAATTATAGTGTGTACAGGTCCATTAAATAGATGATACGTACTTTACCTTTGTATATATAAGTATAACAAATTTTCTAATTTTCCTGTTTTTCATTAAAATAAACAATGTACAATACCCTATAAGACTGGCAAACTTCTTAAACATGTTGAAGAACCTTCTTCCATGTTCATAAAGGCACGTACGCGGTCACAACTTAAGGAGTAGGATTAGCAGTTAGCATTCTTGCTTAGGATTTAATTCGATCTCTCTTCATTTAATTGTCCATATCTGCCTTTGATTATTTTAAGAAAAAGACTGCCCTTGAGTAGGGAGCCCTTGCAGCAGTTTGATTCCAAATTATGGCCACACTTAACAAACTCATTATCATATTTTTGGTTTCAGACTTTTAGTTTCAGTGGAAGTCAATGCTTGCTTTAAAGACACATGTATACTCACATGCACAGCACAGCTTGAGAGAATTAGAGAGTATAACATTAAATTTGTGTTCACTCGTTATGCATGGTTATCCTCGCTTAGCCCAGTCTTTGGCAAATGCAAAACCTAGGCACCATATATCAAGTTATGGGTCAACACGCAACATTAAATATAAAAACTCGAGATCTATTATATTATTAAACTTTTTCATTTGTAAATATTGGCTGCTTTTATTTAATTGAATATATATTTTATTTATAGTAGAGGACAGAAGTCAACCTTATTTCTTATATATGAATATATATTTTATTAAGATATAAATTTCACATCATTAAATATTAAATATTAAATAAATTTATATATATATATAAATTTGAGCTTTTCAATTTCAATAAACTAATATTTAAAAATATCATTTCCACAATTATATAAATTCTGAATATTTATAAAAAGATATTAAAATAAAAAAATTATAATTGGAATTAAGATTACTCTTATTTATTTTATCCTAATTCGGATTTTAATTTTAATTTTATTTTATGACTGATGATAAATTTTTAAATTTTTTTATTATTTCATATTGAATTTTCAATTTCGTTTTTTGATAAACTTTTTTCTTTTGTCTATCATCAACGGTGAATTTTTAAATTTATTTTTTCGCTTTAATTCAGTTTTTATTATAAATTATAAATGTTAATTGTGTTTAATAAAACATTATTTTAATATAATTATCATTTGAAAGAAAATATTAATATATAAATTTTATATGGATTAAAAAATAAATTTATATATTATAAGTTATTTCATTGATGAGGGGGAGCTCCAGTAGAATCAAACCATTCAAGAGCAAACAAGCAAACATAAGCATAACCGCTATCTTAAGAGGGTTGTTGATAGCTGTATAGAAACAATTGTAGAGTTGACCTAGTGCCCACAGCTTATGAAAAGAAAAAAATAATTTTTTTAAGTGAGAAGTTGATTTTGACTCAACTTATAGTGTTTGATAAATATTAAAATTAATAAAAGCAATTATTTAGATAGATAAAATTCAACTATTTGGATAAGTTAAAAATTGGAGTTTTTTAAGAAAGCTGAATTTTAGATTAAACGCGTAGCTAATTTTAAAAAATTAATAGATAAAAATATCCTTATAAGTTTATAAACAATTTTTAAATTATATTTGACCAAAAACAAACATACTGTTAATTACTTTTAGAAATACCACTTTTAAAAAAAATAACTTTTCTTCGTATGAAAAACTATTTTCATAAGTTGTGGCAAACTAAACCTTAGTCTAGCTCATAATTAATACCAAGCCAAATTTTATAATTAACAAGATGATTCTTCCATGGTTAAATTTTTTTAAATATTGTATTTACATATTAGTTCATCTAGCACTATTATAAAAGTGAAAGTTAACCTTTAAATTTAATCGATAAAAATTAATAATCCAATAATACTCACCTAAAAGAATATATTAATTTGTATTGTGTATTAGGTAATTACATGCATTTTTGTATATAGTTAGCTAGATAGCAACTAAAGAAGAAGAAGAATTAAAGGTAATAAAACATTATTAAACTCTAGACGTCAACTTACAATTAATTTATACAATTAGCTAGTAATAATTATTATGCTTGTTAATGGCGAAGCCGTTGCTTGACGGGAGGGGACCATGGTCCCCCATATTTAAAAAAAAAATTATATATATATCAATATATTTGTAAAAATATATAAAATATTAAATTAATTTGTTAGGTTTACAATTTTAAGGTTATGAGAATTAATGATGTGATAATAATATACATGATATGAGATATAAGTCTAAAAATATTAAAATAAATTCTTACAAGTTTGATAAAAATTATTTTATTCTAAAAATAAAAAAGCCTAAAAGTTATTGAGTCTTTTTTCATCTCTTTAATTTTTTGTAATATAAATTTTTTTTACTACATCTCTTTGTAATATATAATGCATTTTTTATAATTGAGAGTTTGTCTATCTCAAGTTTGCAATTCTTGCTTAATTTCTCTTTTTGTGAATATATAATTTGTTATTATATAAAATTTCAAAAATAAAAAGTAATATATTCATAAATATATTATGAAATTAATTGATTAATAATATCTCCTAATCATTTGACTGCCAATTTTTTTAAATTAGATTTTTTTTAGATTTTTTATTTTGTATTTTTTATCATGTGAGTTGTTGTATTGCAATTATTTGAAATCAATGACAACTCGAGATTTATATGATAATTTTAAATTTTTTTTTGTTAATTTTAAGTAGGCAATGATTTAGACTCTGAACTTTTATTTTAAAAAAAAAATATAGAAGAAAAAAAAAATGTACTCTTGATATTTTTTTTTTTTTTAAAAAAAGAGAGTTGAAAATTTAAAATTCATTGAAGTTAATCCACAAAAACTCAAAAGTTTGAAAAAAATATATGAAACTTTAATTATGAATCTGATACAGACTTGTAACAATATATATATATATATATATTCTATAAATTAATGTGACCAAATTCGAATAATATGTCATGTACCATAAAATATCTTGCCTTCGCCCCTAATGCTTGTAAAACTGCCGTATGTTAATAGGAAAGCAACTTTTGGGCAATGAAAATATCAGCTTCTTCTGTAGGGAGATATGTATCCCTACTTTGATCGATAATTACACACAACAGAGCTCGTGTGCGTGTTTCCATTACTTAAAGCAGATAAATGGGGGAGACAATATAAATTATTTAATTATTTTTTTATCATAATTATTAGTTGTTAAATAGTTAAACAACTGTTATTTGAAATTTTTTCGAAAAAGATTCAATTTAATTTTTTTTTAAATTTACTTATTTAAATAAAAAACTAAATTATCTTTTAAAAATAATATTTAATTAAAAAATAAATATTAATATTTATTCTTAATGGTTATTAGAGATATTAACAACTAACAGCTAATAATAATTTTATAAAACACTTGTAATAATTATTTATTAGATAATAATCACCTGTCATTAAAAATCGGTTAATAGCTATTAACAATAACTAATAATTGCTACAGTTAAATTAAAAAATATGTTAATGCATTAAGCATCTCACTCAATTTATTGTTGTAGCCTTTAATTAATTCATTCACCTTTACTGAGTACGTTCTCCTTGCTATTAAATTTATGGTTCAAATAAATGGAATGCAATCAAGTGGTCCAATCTCAACGACAATGAATTTTTTAGCCCTAATTTATGGAGTCTCTTCATTCACAAAATACAAATAAAAAAATCAATTACCAATTGATACTAAAATTGTCGACAGCATTGTAAAATCTCAATCCAGATGTTAATTTTACTAAAGAAAAAATAGAATAATTAAGGGTTGTAATTACTTCTTAATTAAATTAATTAATACACCTTAAGTTGGATGGTAAGATTTGAAAGCATAAAATCTTGGAATGAAGTTGGAGAAATCTTGTCGCCTCCGAAAAATGGTAAATATAGATGGCTATACATAGCTCAGAATATCATTGGACCCTGTTGTTAAAGAACTCCCTTGTGCCATTCTCTCCCATCACATTCACTATGCAATTTCTACTTTGCTCAAAATAGCTTTTTCTTCTAGATGAACTTTTCCAATCTGGTCAAGTAATTAATTATGCTCTTAATTATAATTGAACATAACTAGAAATGGTAAAAACTGCCAAGCTGGGGTACAGTAGCAGCATAGGTAACTTCCAGTAGAGTGGTGAAATATATCTTTAATTGTAAAATGTACGTACAAATAAAAATCATGTTTCATCCAAGATTCCGAAAGCACCAGAGCATAATTTATTCCTCTTATAATTGCATCAACCTGACTGTTTGGTGCGAGATAAGGAGGTGGGAAAGATTTTGCTCCAAGTTCCTCACCTGATTAATTCAGCAATCAATAATTTGCATCATTAATTAAATAGTTCTATATATATATATTGTTCTTTATATATATTCTTGACAAAAATACCGATGTAATGTGTCTCACCTCAATTTTTATTAATATTATTCTTTTGTAATGTTTTTGACCGAATTACCGTAATAATTTCTCAAAGTTATTTTCAAAGTTGAAAGGAATCACATTGTGCAACATATAAAACACATGCAATCAAATGAATCGGATTTTGTTAGAATTCTTTTTAATTATTTTGATTTTGATGGATGAACATATAAAACACATGCAATCAAATGAATCGGATTTTGTTAGAACTCTTTTTAATTATTTTGATTTCGATGGTGAAAGGAATCACATTGTGCAACATATAAAACACATGCAATCAAATGAATCTGATTTTGCTAGAACTCTTTTTAATTATTTTGATTTTGATGATATGATAATATCTCAAAAGTAAGGTTGGTGATTTCTCCAAATGGATCGGGATCTTTTAGTGTGAACCTTGAACTTATAGGATAGAAATGCAAGCATTTAAGAGTCAAGTCTTAACTTTGCGAAAACTTTTTGATGCCTAAGTCAATAATTTTTTTTGAGAAAATTAAATGAGTTTAAGATTTTTATAGTAGAATAAGTATTTAGCCGATAAATAAAAAATTGTAATAAATGTTGATATCTCATCTATTTATACTTGATTTGGGCAAGGTTAATTTGACCTGTGAGAATATGTATCACTTGATGATTGACACTTAGCAAAATAACCATTCTTTTCAGAGTTAACTTTGTCTCTTATATGACTTTTGAACAGGTTCATGGACTGTTTTAGTAGTACAACTTGATGGTGGCTTTGAGAGTTCAAAGCAGTCTCTTTTTTGCCCATAATGATAAGAAGGATTGCTTGTCTTCAAGTACTATTTAATTCAAAATAATCTCAAGTTAAAGCCATCATTTTAGGATAAAGAAAGATACCTATCAGATGATTTGATATCTCATAGAATTGATGATAATTTGGCGAGGAGATCCTTATCCGAGTTATTTAATTCAAAATAATCTCAAGACAAAACCATCATTTTAGGATAAAGAAAGATACATATCAGATGATTTGATATCTCACAGAATTGATGATAGTTTGGCGAGGAGATCCTTATCCCAGTTACTTGGCATTCAAATTTCATTTAGACTAAAGAGCTTTTCTTGTTTGGATCTAAACAAAATCGAGGATGATCTTATTGAGATTGACTGTTTTTATGCAAATCGAATTATTTTGTATAACAAGCTTTTGAGCCTGACTATGAGGCCAATATCATTATTCTACATTAGATTTTAAATTGAAATACAAAACCAATTGAAATAACTCGATTTCAATTAAAATCTTCAAATCTCTCCTTTTTTTTTATTCCAATTAATTACTGCAAGGATGACAATATATATTGTTAAATATTTTTCATCACGTCAACGAGACTATTCTATTTTTAATTAATTTTTAACAGATGAAATCATGGAAAAACTCAAATGCATGTCTCTCTTTTTATCATTATAGTTAAGATTCGAGAAGGGAACCAAAAGCTATGGTAAAGATTCAGATGGGGACTTGGCTGGGACTAATATAAATCTTGAGGAGAATGCAGAGGGTAGAACTATAGAGCTTTCATCGAGGCTTAGGTAGAAATATATATTTTAATTACCTACAAAATCGGATATGGTACGCCCATTAGTGAATCGTCCCGTGGGAAGGCCGCCAGAAGGCTTGAAGCCGATACCATAGGGAGGAGAGTTAGCCTTGGAAAGGGTACATTAACAGATAGTCATTATTCCCTGCATCTACCAATGAGTCTCCATACACAAAAGAAGTGAAACAATGGCAAGAAATTGCCTTTAACCACAAAACGAACAACCCACCTAAAACTGAACATTGCTTAACATCAGTTACCATTATTTCTCTCTCTAATTAAGTCTATCCAGTTATAATAGTAATAGTAAAACTATATCATGTCGCAATAAAAACGGCCTCTTGGTCTGTACATTTTTATTATAACGTAGACATTGCAGTTAGAGGTTACATCTTTGCATAGATCACAATGGGAAATTATCTTTCATATATTGACTTCAAAAATTAAACTCTAATTGGTAAGGTAAAAAAATAAACTTAATTCAATCTTGGAGTTCAATATTTTTTGGATATACAATTAATTTGATTTATTTCAATTTATGATAATTAAAATAGTTTAATAATTTAATTTTTAATAATAAATAACTAAATTACGTGTGTTACAATAAAAAGGATTATTATTTCTTTAGGCAGTTAGCTGGGTGGCATTATTGACCTTAATTTTGGACGTAGTTTTATTACACCAGGCTTTTCATTTTTCAGCGATATTTATCAATGTTTGGTTTTAATATCTGGCTTCTGCAAGAGAAAAACTTATATTTATTACTATATTAACTTGTAGTTCTCTTACCTGGCTGTCACTGCTTATTTGTTTGTACAATAAGTTATCCAAAATTTGACTTGTTAGTTGTTTGGTCGCTCAAATCTTCAATTTACTTATGAATATATATATATATATTCCCGCATAATATTCCAAACTAAAAAATGATAAAAAAAAAAAAAAGGGTCATAGGGTGAAAGAATGAAAGAAAGAAAAAATTTACAGGTCAGGAGGACCGTAGCATGGAGTCTCCCCCGTCTCCTGGCCCCCCCTTTCCTCGACGTCTATTTTTTTGTTGATGTTGAGTAGGACTTATTCGAATTGGATTGCAATTATATATTGGTGTAAAGTGTATCATACCTATTGAAGTCACCTAATTAAAAATAATTGTTTTAATTAGATTGCAATTAAACTTCCAACTCATAAATTTATTTATATTGAGTTAAAATAACTGTGGAAAATGAATGTCCAACACTGTATGTATACATACACATACACACACAAACCTAGCTAGGATGTTCAATTAGCCAAAATTAATCAATCAAATAAAATTAGTGGCTTATCAATTTAATTAAAAGTTGACATGTAAAACGTTTGATTGATTAGTACATCAAATCAAAGATAAAAGCCTTAAATTTTGGAAGATTAGGATATGAGATGGTTTCCTTAGGACACTTATATGGGATCCCAGTTTTATCATCTCCATATCATGGAAAGCAATGAGAAACATGTTATTGTACAAGACTTATGGTTAAGGGCGGTGGTGACCAGGGTAGTGAGGAGGAGGAGGAGAGGAACGGTCGCTATAATATTTTTAAAGAGGGATAAATTAAAGGTCATGTGAGCAAGACAACATGCAATAAATATTAGAGGTCTGAAAACCTGTTTCATTTTGAAAAATTAATCCACTAAATTAATGAGTTAGGCCCTGATGTAAGTAAAATAAGACATCATGAGTTGTAATAACCTAGTGGATGAGAAAAAATGTGACTAGCCATATTTCTTTCTCAAGTGCAAGAAACAGACTTCTCCTTTTTATTTTTTTTATTTTTTTTTATAAAAGTATATATACATTTTTTTTTTTAATTTGGGAAACTTAAATGTTTGATAAGGAGAATTGTTTCTTGGACTGTGGAAGGGGGTTTAACCACTACCTAACTTTTTCTCCTTGGCCAACAAACGATGTTAAATGAAACAATGAATTCATCTGCTATCTGTTATAGTCTGTGCCCCCCCACTATTCTCTCTCTCATTTTCTTTCTAATAAATTTAAAGGGAAGGAGCAATCCCACACGCTTTCATGAATTAGTGAAACTCATTTGCCAAGGATCAAGAACCTAGCTCTATATATAAACTATAGTAGTGTGATGATATTTTCTCCAAGTCTTTATATCAAGAATCATGACCCAAATCCTTTAGTTTGGTTTTTTTCCTCTTTAGTATAATAGCATATATCAAGTGAAAGAATAAGCTAATTACACTTAGGAACTGCATTTTCAACTTGATGTCCGGTTAACATTGCCTTTATAGCTCTGTCTCTCGCTCTCTTACTTTCTATTACCCGTGTCTTAAAATTTTTTCTCTTTGGAATCTAATACTTAGTGATCAAGAAGAAATAATGGGTGTAATGAGCAAAACAAGAATGGTTTTAACATTAACAGGCAGATCCATACATGAGGCTGTGAGCTTCATTGTCTTCTCTTTTCTCGATCTTGTAGATTTTATTTTATGTTTTGTATACAAAGTAGCTGATTTCTTTATTGAAGCAGAATGGAAACCTTGTTACTGCACCTCAGCTAAAGAAGCTATCACTAGTAGTGGCAAGATCTTGGTCTCTGAGCAAGGTGAATCCAAGATTGTTTGCCTTAGTTCTACCAAGTTAGAACTTGAAGAGATTTCAGACACTCTCTATGCTCGCCCTTCACTACTTTCCGAGGTTTCGAAACGAAATAAAACCCCTTTCTTGGATAAGATCAAGAAAGGAACGGTTAGATCCACGTTCACTGTTAATTCCACCATTGTTGAAATGCTTCAAGGAAAGATTATTGGAGGCCAGCATTCACATCCAATTACTAGATGGTCTGATTGTGATTGTAAATTCTGCAGTTCATGGACCACCCCAACCAAAGATACTCTTTTTGTTAAAGCTCAAGGCCCAAAAGGTAATTAATTAATTTTATCATTTCATTTTTTGAGTTGATGGGGAAAAATGATTCTAATGCTACCGATTAAAATCAGGATGGCTTAATTAAACTAATTAGTAATAATTTTCTTTTATATGTCATCAGATAATGCAAAAGAAGATGTACTCTTCATCCATGGATTCATTTCATCTTCAGCATTTTGGACAGAAACTTTATTTCCAAATTTTTCAGATGCTGCCAAATCGAGCTACCGATTTTTGGCAGTGGATTTGCTAGGATTTGGGAGGAGTCCTAAGCCAGCAGACTCCCTTTACACCCTTAGAGATCATTTAGACATGATTGAAAGATCTGTTATTGAACCTTACAAAGTTAAATCTTTCCACATCGTAGCACATTCTTTAGGCTGCATTTTGGCCCTAGCACTTGCTGTAAAATACCCTGGATCAGTCAAGTCCCTTACTCTTCTTGCACCAGTAAGTTAAAAATAAAATTCTTCTTAATTTTTGTTCAATTTAATAATTATTTGTCTCAGATATTAATATTTTTTAATCATGTATTATTTAATGCAGCCATATTATCCAGTGCCAAGGGGAGTACAAGCAACACAATATGTAATGAGGAAGGTAGCTCCAAGGCGCGTGTGGCCACCAATTGCATTTGGTGCGTCTATGGCTTGCTGGTATGAACACATCAGCAGGACCATTTGTCTGGTTATATGCAAAAACCATAGGTTGTGGGAGTTTCTTGTCAAACTTGTCACAAGAAATAGGTAAACTCATCAAACCTTAAATATAAATGTTTTCTTTGTTCAAACATCTGCTATACAGTTCATGCTTTTGAGCTCAGTTTCCAAACTACCAAACCAACCATAAATTTTTCATTCTCTACTTTTCCGATTTGTTGTTATTTTAATCTTTGTTGTTGTTAAGAATTAGAAGAAAGGATTTACCTTTTTTTTTATATATATATAATAGGAGGCCGAATAAAGTTGCATAATGATAATTTTTTTTTAACAATTTTTACCAAATTTGATAAAATTTCTAATTACAATATTAAATAAATCTTATATTACTTTCTATACTCTTAAAAAGAATAATAAAAAATTTAAAATTTCTTTACTTCTCCATTCTATATTGATAATAGAGATAGCAATGGGATGGGGAATCTTCGTTCTTCGTGGGGATTTGCTCCGAACAAAGTGAAAATTTTTCGATTTATCTCCCCATTAGGACGGAGATGAGGAATATTTTTTTCCCGTTAGCGGGGACGGGGAGTGTATTCCCCACCCCCGTTTCTGCGGGACCCGTTATTATACTTGGTTAATTATTATATTTATTTAATTATTCTTTATATAAAATTATATTAATTAATAACATATATATATATATATATAATGAATAATTTATTCAATAAATAATTTTTATGAGATTGTTGGAGTTTATTGAAAGCACTTATTAGATTAAATTTGTTCAAGTACTCATAATTTAATATATGCTGAATTTTTAATATTTTATTAAAAAATATTACTGAATATTTTTGATGTATTAAAATATTTATATTT
>CANXYC010231721.1:0-19126 GCA_948193065.1 Aleurites moluccanus | reverse complement strand
ATATATATATATATATATATATATATATATATATATATATATATATATATATCAATCCAAAGGAAAGGTCAATTCAAAGAACATGGGTAAGAAATTATCATATGGTTAGGCTTACAAGAACATAAGTGCTCATAATCAAATAGCACTATCAAATCACATAATAGAACTGCAGAGTGAATTAGTAGCCTTTCTACCTATCACAACAGAGTGCATCGGTAGTCCTTGCTACTTTATCGCAAATGCATGCTTGGCCAGGCATACCCCTAGAGCTCATGGTCCCCTCTAGGTGGAATACTGATAAAAACCCTATCAGCTAGGTTCCCAAAGTGCACAATGGACCAATGAATTTATTCTCATTGGGAAGAGCGTTCTATTCATAAGGTCATACGGTTGCAATCTCACAAGAAATATATTGGTCACAAGACCATTAATATATAACATAAATTCAATCAAGTTAACAAATAGAATTCATATGAACTTGATCCAAAGAAGATTGACCAAGTCATTTACATTATATATATATATATATATATACATGGTAATCACATAGAATAAATGGTCAATTTTGGTTTGAGAATATCTTGAAAATTTCATTTGATAGATCAGAAATACAATATCATATAACATGTGAATTGTATATGTGAACATTAGGAAAGCTTGAACAATTCATCTCAAAGAAACAATAAGCATATGCAATGTTCATACTTACCTCAAAGCAATTTATCCTCAATACTTATAAAATCAATAATTCTCTTTTAATTTCTTAAATCCTCTTCTCCTATGAAAATTCCCTAAATTCTCACAAGTAGGGTTTCCTCAATTAATAATACTTAATAAAGTTCCTTATAATTTTAACCATCTTATAGTTTCTATTTTTGATTCCCAACATCACTTAATTCATCTCTTTAAAGAAAATCTGAAATTAATTATGAATTTACTATTCACGCCACTATTCATAATAATCCATAAATTCTGATTTCTACCATATTAACTATAATTAATAGCATTAAATGCTTGCAATAGGTCTTATATTCCCATAATTAACTATCCTAACTACCAGAATTTCATTAATCTAGAGAGAATGACATTTGAAGAGAAATTACCTTATTTCTCTAAAAACTGGTTTCCTTGAAAAATTTGCCTTGAAAATGAAGGTTGATGCTTTAGAATATGGTAATTTAGTGATTTAATGCATTAAATTTGAGTATTAATGCCTTAAAAATAAATGGAACAAATTTGAGAAGAAACGAAGAAAAGAAGAAGAAAAATCGTGAAAGAAAAGGCTACTGGGTAACTGGTTAAATAGACTACTGCCTCTCAGTCCCGCTTCGCCAGCTCGCCTAGCCAATCCGCTCCGGCAATGCCACCTCGCCAAAACCACTTTGCATGTCCAATTCACATATGCCGCCTCACATATGCCACCTCGGCAATGCCTCTTCGCCAACTCGGCTCGCCTATTCCATCTCGCATATGACACCTCGGCAATGCCTCTTTGCCAAGCTCTCCTTTTCGCCAATTTCCACCTCGCATATGCTGCCTTGGCAATGCCTCTTCACCAATTATCTCCTCTCCTATTTCCATCTCACATATGCCACCTTGGCAATGCCTCTTCGCCAATTCTCTCCTCTTCACCAATTGTCGCCTCGGTAATCCCACTTCGCCAATTCTCCTCTTCGCCAATTGCCACCTCGGCAATCCCACTTCACCAAATTCTTCTCTTCGCCAATTTTCCTGCTCGCATTGCCAGCTCGCAAATGCCACCTCGTCTTTGCCGGCTCGCAATGCCTATTACACATAAATAGCAGATTCTGCCAAATTGGAACCCCTTTCTTGACAACTCATACTAAACCAGCTCGCAAATGAGCTACAAATATCCAAACTCCCTAATTTTTTTTTCATTTAAAATAGACACTCAGGGGTCGAATATATCAAAAATTCAAATTAAAACGATATCTACACAAACTATGGTGAATTTCTAAAGTTCACCCTGACTTTACTGTCCAAAATTATCCAAATAGGTTTGATTAATTCCACTCTCCACTAAGCTATACTTGTCTAATTCCCCTGAAATTTTATAGCCAACAACATAACACACAAAGAAACATTTCTCATGTTTAAACTTTTGGCTCATTCAGCCTCAATCATTCCTGAAAATTAAACATTCATAGATTTCCTGCAGAGAATAATGAACCAGACAGATCCTGCTCAAGGAGGTATAACTCTTTACACACACATAATTTTATAGAAATATTTTATAGAACTGAAGATGATATATAAATCTACAACTTTTATGTTTTACACTTTACTAAATTATTCCTTTAAAATCATGAAATCAGCCTCACAAAATCCACCCTGCATACAGAATTCTGGATTTCTCAAATAATTCAACAACATACAATTATTAAAAATAATAAAAAAAAATGACAGATATTACAATATAGGCTAGGTAGGTTGTAACAATATAAAAAGAATAAGAGTAGATTAATAAGTTTGCAAACCAAATGCTTTAGGTAAGAAAATAAATGTCAACAATAGGCAATATTGTATGAACATATCATTGTTGTCATATAAACACGTAGAAGTGATAGATACAGGTCAAAAAAATATGTATCACATGATATCATTCACATATAAATTATATAAGGCAAGCCAAGCCTTATGGCTAGGACAAATCCCTTCTCAACTAGGGTTATAGTGTTCATTGTGCACAATACCAATAGTACTCACCTACTACCCCATCGATAAGGTAGTTTTATCAAATCCACATATAAATGGGCCAAAGGATCATTAACAATGTCAACTAATCAATGAAAATTGGTAAAGTACAATAAATCAATCAATGAACATATAGGTTATACATTGATCATTCGGTGTCAAGATTTGAATGTATTCAAGCAATAGGTTCAATATTTGATACAATAATTGGCATGAAAATCAAGTAAGAGTTAGGCATAAAGGGGGGTCATTCAAGGTTATTTATGCTGGCGTAATTGGCTAGCCAATGTCGTTGGCGACGATGACATTGGCTTGATAGGCCTATGGTATGTTCATTGTGGCATTTTGTCAAACACTTGGTGTGCAACTTTCCAACAACAATTTGGTTAGGTTTTGGTGCAATTTTGACAAAATCCAAATATCAACAATCAAGCTCACAATGTAGATAATATAATAGGCATATCAAATTCCACAACAAACTAAGGAAAAATGATCAAATTGGGCTTGGAATAGCAAAGGAATAACAAAGGAAAATCAAAAGGAAAATGGACCAAAGGCATTTGGCCAAGACAGGGTATTTGGCATTTTACAATTGACTTCCATATTTCAAAATTCAGCATTAGGCATGTATAATGATGTATATAAAACTCACCGCAATTACTAAATCAGCCAAAACTCTTAACTTGACTTTGAAAGTTCTAAATAAGCTCTTATATCTAACTTTCCCATTTCCATCATCCCATCCATTTTCTTTTCATATTGCAATCAATTAAACATCTTATTAACAATTAATTCCAGTAAAATTTCTAATTATTTAATTGAATTTATATTTTTCCCAAATTCTAGGGTTTTAAAATCTAAGGTTTTCCTTTAGGATTCACCATTGGTAGCCCGTATTCATTTATTGTTATCTTAAGCTACAAATGTTCAATTACTTTTATTATTTTTCCTACTTAAACTAGAAATCTTTGGTTCAAACATGTCCAAAATTTATATTAATTCAAGTAATACACGAATCATGATAATTATTTGAAGTCAGCCCTACTATCCGATAACTTTCATCCAAGCAAGTTACACTAACATGAGTGCAACTCCTAACATAATTATCTAATAGTAAAACCGTTTCACAGGAATTTAGATAAGTCACAAATGAACACTTTCTATGTTTAACACTTTTCCTAATTCAGAATTGTATGTCCTCAAATCACTAAAACACAATAACATTTTCTATTGAACTGTCTATTCGAGTCAGTTCAACTTACAGCCTAATATCTCCTTCCTCATTTTGAATTTTACAAAACTAGTTTACAGACATTTATTTAAGACCTATATCTACAACTTTCATGTTTTGAACTTTTTCAAATTCATTCTTTAAGACCACAAAAATTGAGCTTCAATCTTCTATTCTTAAAACAGATTTTAAAATCCTTAAACTCTTATTAACATAATATTTCATAAATTAAGCTCAATTTGTGTTAATCTCTTTTTAACCATAAACTTAGGATTTATAATCT
This sequence comes from Aleurites moluccanus, assembly GCA_948193065.1. Lineage (NCBI taxonomy): Eukaryota > Viridiplantae > Streptophyta > Magnoliopsida > Malpighiales > Euphorbiaceae > Aleurites > Aleurites moluccanus. The sequence continues at coordinate 14,897 of CANXYC010231721.1, read as the reverse complement.
TCTAAATCTATTTTCTATTCATTAAACTTCATATTAGCTAAAATTAGAATACATAAGAATGAATGAAAAGATGAGTGCATGCAATTTTCACCTTAGAATTTGATAGGTTGAAAATGGAAGAAAACTTTGGAAACCCCATAGTTGTATGGCTTGGCCATCTCTCCCAAATGAAGAGAAAATGGAATTCTCTAGGTTTTTTAGATAGTTTATGTGTGGGATCCACCAAATAATGCATTTTCAATTTTGCCCTTATATAGTTTTATTATTTACAAAAATGTCATTCTTGATTTTCTATTAATTTCAAAAATAAGAATAATTGTATTATACTTTTAATCTTTCTTTAATTCATCAAATTTAATTTTCTTTAATTCATCAAATTTAATTTATCTTGAAATAAAATAAACAATTTAATAAATTAGGATTTATGGATACAATTTTGGATTTATGGATAAATTTTTAGGGTTTATGGAAATTTATGTGTAATTTAGTAAAGAATAGTATAAAAATTGAAATAAGAAATACAGAAAAATATATTTGATTTCAATCTTGGAAGTGGGGCATGTTTTGGGTTATTTTTGTCTATTGTTTCATTTAATACTGTTCTAGGGGTATAATTCTTAGTTTGGATAGGAAATTCTTAATTTACCCCTGACTTTCCACTTATTTATGGTTTTGCCATTCTTTGATTTTCCATCACCTCTTTTCACTTTTCATTTTTTCTTCTTATCATCACCTAGCATTTTTTTAATTCTAAAGTTTTTCACTTGCAAAGGTTTAATATTCCTAGATTTGCTATGGAATTATATTATTGTGTTGGAGAACTTCTATAATGGTTTTGGATCAAATTTGAAAAAAATCATCTGGTATTTATGATATATTCTGGGATGTTACAAGCCGACCAATATGGATGGAAAAAATGCTCTCATCTTATTCTTCTACTTTTCTTTAAAGCAATGGAAGATAGGAAAGTTAGAGAAGTGTGGCCATGTCTTTTTCCATCTTCTTCCTTTCTAAGATTGGTTTTGCAAATGAAGCTTGAGATTAAGTAAGGAAAAACCTAATCCTTTCTTCCTTGCTTTTGCATATGATGTTTAAGTTGTGATAAGGAATTGAAAAGTGAGTTGGGTTTTGTTATTATCTCATTGTTTGTATGGAAACCTTGTAATAAAGATAAGGAAGAGTAAGTTTCCATTTTGCCTTTGCTAGTTAGATTTGAATGAAGATAAAAGTTAATTTTACTTCTTCACTTCAAGTTTCTTAACCTTTGCTATGGATTAGTATATGGACAGTTGAGGACGTATGCCAAACGTGCTTCAAGAACATGTGGAATTCTTGGTCATTTTGGGCAACAATAGAGAGGTAACCAGAAGCAACCCTAGTTCATGGAGCAAGTCCGATTGAATGGTGCTCGTGTGGATGGACTAGAGGCATCACATTTGGGTGCTCTAACCAAAAGCTGGATCCACTTGTATTGTGCTATGAGAGGTATTCACTTACCATTGTTTCTTTTGGTTAATACATGTTTGTGTTTTAGACCAAATTTGGTTATATCCTTGTGGGAAATTCTTTATAACCATGGACTTTTTAGAAAAATTTAAAAACGCCTTCCACATATGCTTTCGCCGCCAAATTGGTCACTAGGTAAGATTTATGGTTCCATTCCCAGCAAATTCATATCATTATGCCTAAATCTCTCATTTATCGTGGAACATTAAGGCTAAATTTAAGCATGAGAAAGTATACATGTTTTTTTTTCCTTACAAGAAAAACCTATTGTGTATCTTAGTTCAATCGCTTTTGGGAGAACCTTATTGTTCAACCCTTTCCATTGGTTAATATCTTGCCTTGATAGGTATTCCTAGGCGGGCTTGAGCTTTCCAAGATAGTTGAAGGTACAACATTACAGAAAGTATGAATGCATTGTTGTTGGATGCATGAGAGCTTCCTATAGCAACAGAGCATGTGAGGAATGTATTACAACAATGGCATTATGTGCGCCTCAAGGAAGCTAACAATATCCAACATCATTTGACCATAGAGGTGCATAAGGAAGTTTCCAAGCTACAAAAGGAGTCACAAACTTTCATCATCTAACCATCTGATACTGACACTTTCAAAGAGTGAGGTGGAGAAATTAAAAAGTCAGTAACAGATTGATATGTACTTGTAGGGAGTTTGATTTCCATCAGTATCTATGTACTCATGAAATGAAGCACCCATACATTACGAAGTACAGCTTGAATCCTTATGTCATTTCTATTACATGAAGGAAACCTTATTAAATGCTTATGCAGGAGTTGTATTTCCCATTGGAAATCAGAAATATTGGATTTGACCAGAATGAATGCCACTCCAACATTATTTCTCCTAATGACCAGGAGGCAATCAGGCACACATAGGAAAAAAAAAATGGAAACTGTCAGCTTGAGAGGATGCAGTTACAAGGACATACTCATATTACTTGCAGAAGGGACATAACAGGAGGATATATAAAAATCCAATTCCTTTGCATCTTGTTGAGCCCTCCTGATTAAAACGTAGTTGCAATTCATTTTTATATTCGAAATTTTTATTTAACTAATTTCTTAAAAATTTGGATTATGTATAAACAAGTTATATTTTAGGATTTTTATACGGTTTCCACATTTAGCTTCCAAATTTTGAAAATTTATTTTTTATACTTCCAATAATCATTTATAATTGAAATGTTTAACTTGGACTTATAATAACTTAATTTTGACTAACTTCGACTCAATTAAGACTAACTTCGACTAATTTGGTATAATTCCTACTAACTTGGTATTATAATTCGACTAAATTTCGACTCCATATATATTAATTTCGACTAATTTTGAATAATTCCTACTAACTTACTATTAACTTCGACTCAAACTAGACTAAATTCGACTAAATTTTGACTCAATATATACTAACTTCGACTCAATTTAGAATAAATTCAAATATATTTTGATTAACTCTGAATATATTTCAACTAATTAATGAAATAAATGTAATAAATAAAATTGGATAAAGTAATCAACGGTACAAATTGTTTGATCAAATATTTATAGTTGAAAAAAATATATCATGAAAGTTGATCAAAATAATTAGGTTCTTTGCTTCCAATTCTTTCTTTTTTCCATTAATTCATCTAAAGAAGACCTTTTAGGTGAATTTTACTTTGTGTACACATATGCCTATACTGCCATTTGCTTCCTATAGGTCAACATTTTTTCATCTTCAACTGTAAATAAGTCCTTCCCTTTACACATGCATTGAATTCACTTTAGGACATGAACCCCACAATTTTCACTCCTCACACAATTATTCCAAAAATCCATATAAATATTGTATGATATATATAACTATATAAACCAAATTAAGTGGCTCACCAGTCTGTTGTCCGCAAGGAACTTCAACAATCTTCTAAAGGTGGTCATGGCTTTTTAATTCTTCATATCTCATAAAAATTATTTTCCTTGCATAGTAATGACATAATCACCTTGAATGCCTCAACCACTATATCTACATTAATGTATAAAAGGGAGTTTCATTATTTGATGATATGTTCATTAAGGTCCAACTCAACGATTGTAACACCTGAGATTTCTTTTGATTGTATGTATTCTAAAATTCTTGTAATGATATATATAACATTTGTTATGGGATGTTTGTTTTGGAAGTAAGATTTGTTTGTTTTGATTTGAATTTCAAAGTTTGTATTTGTGCAGAGTTTTGTGAATTTATGTTCAAGACTTTAAAGAAAGAATTTGAGATATATTGTAGCCTCATGTGTCTAATTTAAGTGGAAGGAAGAATCAAGGCATTTGGACTTTTATAGCTCTAGATAGTGCTGGTTTAGCATATGCTGTCGAAGTGATTTTTTTTTCCAGCTTCTGTCGTGAACAGTGCGCGTGAACAGTACACATGAATAGTGATCGTAAATAGTGCACATGAACAGTGCATGTAAACAGTTCATGTAAACAGTAAACTCGGGATTTATTTTTTTGGCAGTAGCTTCTCTTCACTTCATTTTTTCTTTCTTTCTTCTTTTCTCTTCTTTTCCATTTCCTATTCCTCTCAACCATAAGTCATTTTTCTTAATTTCTAAGGTTTTAATACATCAATTAAGCCTTATTAATGCTAGAAAACACAAATTAAAGATTAAAAGAGCATCAATTCAAGTCAAATTCTTCAAAATTTCATTGGAGGAGAAAATAAGGTAATTTTCTCAAATCTTCTCTCTAGCTTGAGTTCAGTTCTTTGTTAGCTAGAATAGTTATTTTTAAGTTGTGGGTGATCTTTTGTGAGTATTAATGGCTAATATTTATGGTTAGATTTAGTAGTTTTGAGGATTTATGATTTTTGGATGAATAGTGCTGTGAATAATAGATTTTCTCTATAACTATTATTCATCCTCCATTAATAGTTAAATTAATGTTAGAATTTATTTATAGAAACCCTATAGATCTTAGAATTTATGAAGGATTATTTTATGTGATTCTTTTGAGAAAACCCTAAATTTTGAAATTTTGAGGATTTTTATTTAGGAGAAGAGAACTCAAGGAATTAAGGATTTTTTGGATTTGAGAAAGAGTTGAACTTGACTAAAAAAAATTTCAGTACTAAGAGGTAAGTGTGGATTTCGTTTCATGTGTATGATTCTCCATATGAGAATTTTTGCTAAAGTATATTATATTCATATATATGTATATGTTATTTATGAGTTCAATTTATTGAAACCTCCTTAAACAGAATCCTTGAATATTGATAATGACTTGGTTATTTTCCTTGGACCAAGTTCATTAATAAGCCTTCGTTATGCATAATATGATATGTTATTTATATGTTGTGATCTCTTGATCATTTTTAATTACTGTTGAACCAATACATGATATGTATATCACAGAACATACATTATAGAATGCTTTTACCAATGAGAGTTAATTCATTGGACCAATGTGCACAGAGAAAACCTGGCTGATAGGGTATAGTATCAGTGTTCCACCTAGAGGGGATCACAAGCTCTAGGCATATGCCTGCGCAAGCATATATGCCACGTGAAGGTAGCAAGGCTACCCAAACGTTATGATATGATATCAGTTCAATGTTATATTTATTTGATAATGTCATTTTTTATAGGTATTTATGTTCTTAAAAAAAATCATGATTTGATATTCATATATGTATTATGAAATGATAGTGCTACCCTTTGTAAGCACTTATGATATTAATGTATATGTTAAGATTTCTTTCTAGTACTCTAGTACATGTTTAAGATTTACTATTTAAGTATTCTATATATGTTATTCATTCTTACTTACTGAGTTGAAGGCTCACCACTCTTTTATGAATTTTAGGTTCTAGCTTAGTTCGAGAGAGAGTGTTAATCCTGAAGACAAAGCTTATTAATTGCATTCTCCACTAGAAAACTCTTTTATGTAATATTTTTGAATAATAGTTGAATTATATATATGTATTCATGTTTATGAGAAGTATACACTTAGAAGTTCCGTAGATGTGTGTGATGTTGCTTATTCTTTTGTTGCCATGGATGGCATTGTAGACTTTTCCTTATTCCCTATTTATGTTAGAATTGTCTTTTGATCGGTAAGGAACAAGAGGAAATGTCATATCAGATTGATGAGATATATATAAGATACGAATATTTGGCATAATGCTAGTATGTGTTGTATGTTTGATCCAGATTAGCTAAGGGTTCTATGGGTGTATGGTGGCTTTATGCCTACCCTTGCCCTAGGACCGTCGTATAGGTGGTTTTGAGGTGTGACAACGACAATCCAATTATTATTATTTACATTGACTAGCATGATAATTGAGTCTACGTCCTTCCATGGAATGATATATCCACTTATCTTACTTTTTACATACTGTATGAGATTGTCTTCCTTTTTAAACTTCTTTCACCTTCCCTTTTTGCTTCTGCTTATATAGTCCAATTATTTGTCCCTGTATACAAAACAAATCGAAAATTTTTTAGAATAGGCTGAAATAAAAATAAATTAAGTCGAAAAATCCAAAATCATACTCCATAAAGTCAAGAGAAGTCAAAAATATTTCAAAATAAGTTGAAATTAAAACAAATTTGAATTCTAAATTAATTCATAGTCATTCTAATCCAAAAACATGCAAAATAAGTAAAAAAATAATAATAAATTTGAATTTCAAATTAATTCATAGTCAGTATAATCTAAAAAAATTCACATCAAGTCGAAATCATAACAAATTAAGTAGAAATTAATCCACAAAAAATAAGTAAAAATCAGATAATAAAACCTTGAAAAGTATGTCCTTAATGACTAATCGAGGAGTTTCCCTCCATGGTCCATTTTTTTTAGCCGTTTGTGAAACATTAATGCTCATACATCCATATGCTACATGTGAGGCCTCGCCCGAGCACCGCTCCGTCCTGGCCCGCCCTCTCTTCGAAGGAAGAAGAGAGCATTGGGGCATCGGAGCGCTCATATAGGGGCAATTTCTCACGGAGGAGACGAGCTTAGCGCCTTTTATTTGAAATCGATTTGATGTTTTGAAGTCGCCACCTTAAGTTATTTTTGTAGGGAAAATTTAAGGTAAAAACCCATTTTGACTCAAAATTTATCCCAAAGGAAAAAGTGCACTAGTCCTCGAAAACCAAAGAGGATTCGGGGACTATGTTTTCGGTTGAACTTGGCTTTCAATTTTAACCTTGATTTAAAAATGATTTTCATGAACAATTAAAGAATGACATATAAAATGCATGAGCAAATAAATGCATGAACAATTGAAATAGAATCAAATAAAACAATTAAAGAGAGCGATAAAAGTAAATTATTACATCTCAAAACCTCAAAAATAGGGAATATCAACTCTAGCCCTTTATGGGTTCTAGGTCGATCACACATTCCCCAAACAGTATATTCAACAAATAAAATTAAGCAAATAATCAAAAGAAAGGAGATGGTTTTTGTCATTTTTTGGATTTGAAGCTTTTATACAGCTTGCCTGCATATCCCGTCGAATGGGAATCAAAACCCACGCAGTTCTTGCTTCTCACGAAGGAAGGTTGATTTTATGCCCAATTTATCATGTTTTGATTCTTTATTTTAATGTTTTACCAAAATAAAGAAGATGAGTTAGGAAATGATACTTTTGCCCTAGCTTTTAGGGATGTTGGCGGATGGAGTGCTCTTTTGGATCAGAGTTACACCTTGGATCGGATGATGCCCGAGGAAAAGAGTCAAGATGCCTTCCTAGCTTTTAAGAAAACAAACCGGCAGAGGGACCTTGCTTTGAAGAAATATTCAACTGAGAGGCTCTTTAAATCCAAAGAGAGCTAAAAAGGAAGAAAAGATGACTTGGAGAGGAAAAAAGATGGAATCTCATAATGTAAATGATTTCTTGTTTTCTTTTCCTTGTTTCTGTGTGTTTTTTTGTGTCACTGTGTGTTTGGAAGGTGGGGGGAGGCTCTCTATTTATAATAGGAGCTTGGGGGGCCGAATCCCATCATTTTTCAATGTGGGATGCGGAAGAAATCAAGTACAAAATGTCGTTGCCGCCGACAAGAGGAGCTATTGCCGCTAGAAGGGGGTGGTGGCGCCGCCAGAGGCATTAGCAGCACAGGGACTGAAGGAGGGCAGCACATGGACTGAAGGAGGGCGGCACAGTAGCAAGGATGGCGGCTGCCGCTCTTGGGCATGGCAGATGCTACCTAGAGGCTGTAGCGGCGGCGCCACCCCTCTCTGGCTGCAATGCTATGCCTAGAGGGTGGCAGCACTGGCCTGACTCCATTCTAAGGCTGTCTGAGCCCATCCAAGAATGGGTTTGGTTCCGGGGAGCGCCGATTGTGTTGGCACGAGTCCAAAGGGTGTAAAAAATGAGTGTTCACAGCTGCCCCCATCATGGCTATCCATTTTGAATGACAGACGTGATGTAAGTGAACTAGGTTATTCCTGTCTATTTGGAATAAAGAAATGCTCAGCATGGTTGCTTTTCTAGAAAAGAAATCATGCTGATAGTGGACACAGGCTACCATGATAAGGTAAAGATATCCTAAGGCTATCTTAGTAAGAGTACGAAGAGGTGCTCTTGAGGCTGCCCTTAAAAAGGTTGAAAAAATATCCTAAAGCTACCTTTAGGATGGTCTGAAAAGATCCTAAAGCTACCCTTAGGATGGCCTGAAAAGCTTCTAAGGATACCCTTAGAAAAGTTTGATGAGATCTTAAAGCTGCCCTTAGGATGATCTGGAAGATCCTAAAGCTACCCTTAGGACGGTCTGAAAAGTTTCTAAGGATACCCTTAGAATGGTTTGATGATATCCTAAAGCTACCCTTAGAATGGTCTGAAAAGTTTCTAAGGATACCCTTAGAATGGTTTGATGATATCCTAAAGCTACCCCTAGGATGGTCCGAAAAGTTCCTAAAGCAACCCTTAGGATGATCTGAAAAGTTCCTAAAGATGCCCTTAGGATGGTCTAAAAGGCTTTTAAGGCTACCCTTAGAAAAGTCTAAAATGGTTGACTTTAGAAAAGGAGAGGCCTAACTCTGCTATAGGTCTCAAAATGAGGGATCCTAACTCTCTGCTAGGGTTATAAGAATGTTGTGCTAAAGATGATATTGGTGCTATGCTAAGCACATAGGATGAATGTTCAAGAGTTTTGGCTTCAAGCATCTTTCAGGGTGAAGTCAGGTGGAAAATAGATTTTTGATTTCAAACATCTTTCGGATGGAAATGGATTTTGATTTTCAAACATCTTTCAGAATGAAATCGGATGAAAAATGGATTTTGATTTCGCCAAGGGCTGCTTGGGCTTAAAATGATTTTTAGTTTGCCAAGGGCTACTTGGGCTTAAAATGATTTTTGGTTTGCTAAGGGCTGTTTGGGCTTAAAATGATTTTTGGCTTATGAACCTTTGAGTGAAAGGAAATGATGCATGGCTTGAGAGGTTTTCCAAAGTCTGAGAAAATAATGCAATTTAGGATGCCCTAAACCGAAAAGGATTTAATGAGATGCAATGCCCTAACTCTATGCTAGGCTAGAAGTGAAAACCTAAGCTTTTTAGGCAACTGATTTTTTTCAAAAGAGAAAACCTAATTCTGTTCTAGTTTGGAAAATGCAATTACCCTTGGAGGGTACAATGAGCTATGATCGACACTAAATGAGACTCTGAATTTGCATGTGCATCCTATTTCTAATGCATATTTTGACAAATCTAATACCTTGAACCAGTGAAAGGCTAGTGATAATTTATGAGAAATGTCAGATGATTGAAATTTTAGTAGGATGACCCACTCTTTGAAGGAAGGTGACTTGTGGAAAGGGGTAGCTTGGTCATTTGGTTGGTCTTTGAGGGTGAGAATTAAGGGTGTTGATCTTGGATCAAAGGTTGCATCAGGTTTGATCAAATGGTGAGATTTTGGCTGATTTGGCATCAGGGATTTGAATGGGGTTTGATCTTAGATCAAAGGGTAAGTTTAAGACTTAATCTTGGATCAAAAGTTGAGATTATGGTTGATCTTGGATGATAGGTCTGAATAGGGTTTGGACTAAGGGCTGCACTTGGGTTCTTGTGGAGATGACCCAATTTTGGGGACTGTGATTCAAAGAGACGGCCTGCTTTTGAGGATTGATGACTTAAATCACTTTGGTGGTCATTAAAGGTTTGAGAGGGAGTTGGCAATTTGTTGGGTAGTGACAATGGAGAGGTGAGGTTTTGAAGCCACATTCAGTTTTGACTGAGTATATTGGATTGAGGATGATGCCATACTTAGTATTGGTTTAAAGATTAACTTGGAAGGTCGAGTTCAGACATGCCTTGTCTGAATGGTTTTGGACTCCTAAAGGAAAACTATGTGAGTTGGTCTTATCGATTCGATCTTGGACACCTAACGGAAGGCTGTGCGGATTGGTTTTAATTTGGACTGCAGGATCGGCTTTGAGAGTTTGTCTGCTTGGTTCTTGCCAAAGATGAATTTGTTCAATGAGGTTTATGGAAGATGAATTTGTGGCTGGCTTTGACTCAGGCTAGAGGCTTTTTTTTTTCAGATGGGTTCAGACCTTCAAAAAGATAACTTGGCTGCTTCAGCGTATGGACCTTGATTCGTGATTCACTTTTAATTCCATACCTGACCCAACTTCAAAAGGGCAATAGGTTTTAAATTTGGTAATGAGGGCTTGGCCATTCAGATGATCCAAAAATCACTTGAGAATTTCGACTTTGGATTCGTTGATGAAGATCAGAGGAATCTGAACACTTTTTGCTCAAACCATTAAATCCTTTTTGCTTTGCCCCTTGAGCTTAGACTTGCTTTTAGGAAATGGGAGGTTTTATGAGTTTGTCTTATGGGAAAAACAAGTAGAGCTATTCCTACTGTTTGAGATTGAAAAGATTCTTGGGGTTGACACTTTGTCGGTTTGGACCAGTATGATTGACACACGGATCAAAGACTTTGATTGACACTTTGCCGGTTGGGTTCTTTAGAACTGACACACGAGTCATATGACTTGAAAGAAAATTCATTCATCATGAAAGAAAAAGACTTTTCGATTTGGTGATTTGGACAATCGACTCAAGGAATGATGACTTTGGATTACTTATCCTCGGATGTTGGATTTAATCTACTAGCCACAATGACCAGATGTTGACTCTTGAAAACATGCCCCTGATGAGGGATTAGGGTAGTTTAGCAATTTAACTGCTTTGACTAAGAGATGTGATGATTGACACAAAAGGACATACCCCTGATGTGGGACAAAGACAACTTAGCCAATTAGCTAAGAGACATGATAGATTAACATGACAATCGTTTGACACTAAGATATTGAAATGACTCTGATGACTCTGACAATAACTTGTTAGCAACTTTTGCTATGATGATTGACTCATAAAATAATATTTTTCTTTTTCTCTTCTTTTTTTTTCTTATTCTTTTTTTTTATTCTTTTATTCTTTTTTTTTCACTCTTTTTTGCTCTAATTTTTGCCTGAGCTGCCCTTCCGGGTTTTCAACTCGACGAGCTGCTCTAATTTTTGCCTAAGTCATTTTATTCAGGTTTTCAAATTAGCGAGCATGAACCAATTAGTCTAGGCACATAAAATGATAATTTTATTATGCTTTGGACCATACCCAAGGTGGGCTGCCTACTTATCTCCATTTGCATTTTTTTTTACACATCAATTTTTTTTTTTAGGAGAATCAGGTCCTCGTAGTTCTATTCGTACAATGCATTATCTAATTACAATGGTTTGAAAAATTTATTCCTATCTAATCCATGAGTATGACACCTCTGTCGGACAGGATCTTTTTGAGCACATATGGGTTGGCCCAATTTGGTATGAACTTCCGTTTTGAATCATGAACAGGAGCTCTGATTTCCTTTAACACCAAATTGTCTTCTTCCAACCCTCTGGCAGTTTCTATCTTGTTGAAATGCCTTTCTTGAGACATACTTTAGATCAAATGTCACCATTTCTACCATTCAACTCGAGCTGACCTCTCCATAAGGAATTTCAAGGGGCTTTTGTCTTTGAAGCTTATGGCATGCCCAAACTGAAGCGAGACACAACTGCTTGATTTTGTTGTACTTAAGTTTATGAGCTAGAATTTGCTTATTCAAGTGATAGATGACATTCTCTTTATAAGAATCTTTGGCATTTTGAACAAGCATTAACCTTATGGCTTATTGAGTAACAGACATACAAGATAATAATGGTTTACTAGGCCTTGGATGTTGTAAGACAAAAGGATTTAACGAGTACTACTTGATCTTTTCTAAAGCTTGCCGATATTCATCATTCCATTCTTTAGGAGATCCTTTCTTTAGTAACTTAAAGATGGGTCTACAAACGTCAGCCAATTGAGAAATGAATCGACTGTTGTATTGCGAACACCTTAGCAATCCCCTAATCTCTTTCTCTATTTTTTTTGAGCTGGCACCTCAGAGATGGCTCCTGATTTAGCTTGTCTACTTCTATCCCATTTTTACTTACCAAGTGTCCTAGGAACAAACCTGAGGATGCATCAAAAACACACTTTGTCTAATTAAACTTTAGATTGTACTGTCTCAATCTAAGGAAGAAACGTCTAAATGCATTTATGTGTCCTTTTGCTATTTTGGACTTGATAACCATGCCATCAACGTATACTTCCACATCCTTATGAATCATGTCATGAAAGATAGTTGTAGCCATTCCCTGGTATGTTGCCCCAGCATTCTTTAAACCAAAAGGGATGACCTTGTAGAAGTAGGTGCCCCATTCTGTCACAAAGGCTATCTTTTCCTTATCAGGTGGATAGACTTGTATCTGATTATACCCGTATATAAATCAGTCAATGAGACTATCTCAGATCCGGCCATGCGGTCAACCAATAAGTCTATATGAGATAAAGGAAAATCATCTTTTGGATAGGCTTTGTTCAAATCCCTATAATCCATACACATTCTTACTTTCTCATCCTTCTTGGGCACAGGCATTATATGAGCTAGCCATGAAGGGTAAGTGACAAGTTCAATGAAACCATTCTTTACTAACTTGGCAACTTCTTGAGAGACCATTTTGCCTTTAACCTTTACAAGTTATACATTACAGGCTTCATATTCTTTAGGGTTGGAACCAATACTCATCTTATGTTTTGGTCCTTAGACCAAGCCATCTAAGAATTCTTGAATTTCTTTGAATAAAGAAGTTTTGCAAGATGATGATGCCATGTATGTAATTTTAGTTCATTATTTGACCCAAAGTTAATTGATTCTTTTTTTTCTTTTTTTCTTTTTTTCTTTTGGATAAAATAATTAAAATGAAAAGGAGGATGTAAGAGGAATCTGAACTTTTATTATGAAAAAGAATACCATCATCCATGGTTACATCAAAATTATAGGGAAGACCAAAAAGGTTTATTACAGACTTGAAAAAAGAAAATGAGAAGAAACACGATTGAAAAGACTTTAACTATGACTCAGATTTAGACTTAGACTTGACTCATGACTGAACTTGGATGCAGACTATGATTTGAATTCAATCTCAGACAGGTCAGATTAACTGGGTTTGAATTCCTCCATAAGCTATACTAGTTTGGGCTTTGGTTGGTTGATGAAGTGGGGTCTATTTCCACTTACTTTCCTCCTAAGCTTAATCTTCAGACTTGAAGAGATTGATGATGGTTCGAAGGTAAATACGTGCATCAGGTATCAAACCAGGGGGAAGGATATCTCTAATGTCAATGAGATCTTGGATTTTGTGTCTTAAGTTCTTGCACTCATCTGTTTTATACCCAACACTTTGATGATAATCGCAGTACTCATTCATATTCCTGCTTTTAGGCAAAGGGTTAGGAGGTGCCTTTGATTCTAAAGGTGTGACCAATTTAGATTCCAAAGCCTTCTTGTAAACGAAGCTCAAGGGCATACCCAAATCCATGAATTTCCTTTTCAGAGACTTATTCTTCTGTTTGGTAGAGGTAATGAGAGTGAAGATGTTATTCTGCTTGTATCTTTTCTCCATTATGTGGCCTTGTTCTAGCGCAAGAGTATTGTGCTTCACAGACTTTTCCATGGGTGAATGGGTGAAGGTTTCCTTACCTTGAAAAGGATTCAAGGAAAAGGAAGGGTTGGTGTTGGTCAGGTTAACTTGAGGTGTATTTGAAGAGCTTGGATTAGTTTGTTTGGGCCTGATCTGATTTATGGATTTTATCTCATAAATTTAGGAATTCAAGGCTTTGGTCACAGAGGCCAGTGCATTATAGAAGCTGGTTTGTTGAGTGGTCAAGGCTTTGTAAAAGTCGGCCTATTGAGCGATCAATATTTCATTGAAGCTGGCTTGTTGAGCACTTAAGGCTTCATTAAAACGGATTTGTTAAGCATTAAGGGTGGAATTGAGTATGGCTTCAAAATTATCCTCTTGCCTTTTGATGAGGGTGGTGAGAAGTGTGTCTATGGCATCCATATCGATTGGGTTGGCCATTGGTACCTTTTAAAGATAAGGAAAGGGATCGATGCATGGAAGAGAGAACCTAACTCTATTCTAGGTTTTTAGGGGAAAGGAAAACCTAACTCTGTTCTAGTCTTATAAAGAAAGGAAAAACTAACTTTGTTCTAGGTTTATTTTTTGGAAAAGGAAAACCTAACTTTGTTTTAGATTTATAAGGAAAAGGACACCTAACTCTGTTTTAGGTTTACGAGGAAAAGGACACCTAAGTTTGTTCTAGGTTTATAAGGACATCTAACTCTGTTCTAGGCTTAAAAGAAGACCTAACTCTATTCTAGGTTTTTAGGGAAAAACAAGACCTAACTCTATTCTAGGTTTTAGGAAAAGGAAAACCTAACTCTATTTTGGGTTTATAGGGAAAAGAACACCTAATCATGTTCTAGGTTTTTGGGAAAAGGAAGACCTAGCTCCATTCTAGGCTCATAGGAGAAAGAACACCTAACTCTGTTCTAGGTTTAGGAAAAGGAAGACCTAACTATGTTCTAGGCTTATAGGGAAAAGAACTCCTAACTCTATTCTAGGTTCTTAAAGGACACCTAACTCTGTTCTAGGTTTATAGGACACCTAACTCTGTTTTAGGTTTATAAGGAAAAGGACACCTAACTCTGTTCTAGGTTTTAGGAAAAGGAAGACCTAACTCTATTCTAGGTTTATAAGGAAAAGGATACCTAACTCTGCTCTAGGTTTATAGGGAGAAGGACACCTAACTCTGTTCTAGGTTTATAGGACACCTAACTATATTTCAGGTTTAAAGGACACCTAATGTCATAACCCAACTTAGGAGCCATGACGGTCCTAGGGTACGGGTGATGCTTATGCTACCAATACCACGAAGAACCCATAAACTATACTATATGGCATGCATACACAAATAAGCTTAATATAGCTTAAACAATTCAAGAAAAATCGGGCAG
>CANXYC010231650.1:0-17442 GCA_948193065.1 Aleurites moluccanus | reverse complement strand
TGAGATTCGTCTCACCCCATTGTGGTTTATCCTTTTCAGGGTTTGATAGCTGGCGACAATTTCATTTCCTCTCTCTTACTTCAGGAGTGGAATTTTCCTTATCTATGTAATGGCTCCTTATTTGTATTTATGGATCTTTCTATAATAGTTCCATGATATGTAATAATGAATTTAGTAAAGATAATGTAAAATGAAGCTATGTTAATGAGATATAATTATTACACTATATATGCAGTGTAAAGTATTGGATTAGGAAAAATGATAATAAATATGGCATGTACGTTGTAGTATGGGATGAGTATGGGAATAAAAGTGTTGATTTGTACAGGTTGTATTAATGTTGGTCATGAAGAGAGAGACTTTGAGTCCTGGGTACTAGCTTGTAAAAGTAAAGTCGTTATGACAAATTTTTTGTAGAAATGCAGAATGAGGTTCTACAGGTTTAGGTGGTCTTATGCCTTCCCTATACCCTAGAACCGTCATATCTCCTGAAATGGGGGATGTGATAGAATAATTTGGAGACTGTCCTAAATAAACACAAGTTTTACTATGGAAGGAGAATTTATGATTATTAAAAAGACGAAGAAGTGGAAAAACCAAACATCCAAAAGGTCTCATGGCTAGATAATTAGGCATTTTATTGAATAAAATGAAATGTGGGGACTGGTTAGAATTTGTAACAGTGGAAGGAAGTTGATTAATGGACATAACTGTGGTGTCAAAAGCATAGTTCCAATATTTTTGAGGAACATTACCATAAGCTAACAAAGTTAATCCACTATCTACAATATGTCGTATTTTCCTCTCGGAGATGTCGTTTTGTTCATGAGTGTGAGGACAGGAAATTCTATGAATAATACCATTTTGTTTAAAATATTTATTCAAAATTTGGTATTCACCTCCCTAGTCTGAATGAAATGCCTTAATGCTATAAGGAAATTGACAATGAATCATGGTCTCAAATTGTCGAAAACAAGAAAAGACTTCACTTTTATTTTTAATAAAATAAATCCAAGTGTACCTAGAAAATTCATTAATAAAAACAACAAAATATCAATGACTTGAATCATATAAAATTGGAGTTGGCCCTCATATATCAAAATAAACAATGCGAAATGGAGCATTGCTATTATGATCAACAGATGCAAGAGGCAATTTATGTAATTTTCCTAGGGCACAAAAAGAACAAACAATATCAGACATAGATGAAACAAGAAGATTAAAATCTCTAATAACTTTCCTAACAACTTTATTATTTGGATGACCCATCCTTGCATGCCATTCAACTTCACTCAATTTTTCAGCTGATAATGCAGCTTTTGATTGCACTGGAGAACGCATGACATACATGCCATCTTCACTTAGCCCACAAAATAGAGTTGTATGAGTGGCTTGGTCCTTTATGTCAAAATGGTAAGGCCAAAATTCAAAGAAAATATTGTTATCTTTGGTAAATTGGCTGACGGCTAAAAGATTTTTAACTACATTAGGAACATGAAATACTTTACTCAAATGTAATGGACGTTTAGCACAATGAATAAAAGTCATACCTGTATGAGATATTTGCAGCCCCTGTCTATCTCCAACATGTAGTTGGTCATTGCCTTTGTAGTTATTGATAAATTAGAAAGATCAAGAGTGACATGAGCATTGGCACCTATATCAGGATACCAATTGCTAAAAGATGAGCCTGCAAAAGAACCAAGATTAGAACCATAACTAGTATTGTAGATGTGATTAGCTTGTGGATTGGAATGACGCCTCTGGTAACGCCTTCTACATCTATCCGCAGTATGATTTTTGAGCTCACAAATCTGACAGGCTACTCGTTGCCATCTATTTTTGTTAAAGCCATTTTGTCGTGCATTTGTAGTAGGCAGAGTAGAAAGAAGTGGTGTAGTGGAAACTGTATTAACAACATGAGCTTCTTAGAGACTTTTGAGCAAGACTTCATGATCCACCAATTGTCCATGAAGCTCATGAAACATAGGAGAAGTAGGACTCAAATTTAAAGCAGTGATAATACTATTATACTCACTCCCTATGTTTCAATATATAATGGCATTAAACTCAGCAAGTGATATTTTTCGTCCAGCTATTTCTAACTCATCAGCTAGTGATTTTTCCTTTTGAAGAAAAGCACTTACACTTAAATCATTTTTCTTGAGCTCTTGTAATTCAATGTTCAGTTGAACCTGCCTATTATGAGATATAGATCCAAAGGCATGAGCTAAAGCATCCCATACTTGTTGAGAGGAAGAAAGACCAGTTATATAGGGAAAAATTTCCTTCGTAAGAGAGGACAAAATCCAAGATAGCAGCATCTGGTCACATTTGAACCAGGTTAAATATTCAGAATTTGGAATTATTGAAGAAGAACTCTTTGTTGATAAAATTGTTGGGGCTGGAGCAAGTGTCCCATCAATAAAAGATTAGAGATTTGATAGTTAATGAGTGGAAGAAATTGTGCCTTCCATGCCAAATAGTTTTTGGTAGTAAGCTTGATAAAAAAAGTGTGATGAACTGATGAGGATAGAGAAACGATATTCAAAGGAGACAAAGAAGAGGGAGGATTGGTAGTAGCAGGTCCATGGCTTTCAGATTGTTGAGTTGTAGAGGAAGATGAAATCTCAGCCATTAGGAAAGAAAATAAAAACATCAAATAGAAGACTCGTAGGAGTTTTATTATAGCTCTGATACTATATTAGTTTTGAGAGAAAAAAATATTTTTCTATAAAAAGTATTTTTCTATTTTTCTATAATCTGATTGCAAGATATTTATAGAGTTGTTTACATGGCTAATATAATAATAAAAAGAGATAAACATAATCCTTAGCTAAACATATCAATAATAACAAGAATTATCAGTAGAAGATATATATGAGAAAAATAGCAATAATTGGTTGCCTTGACAAGTCAATCCTAAAATGATCAACAATGATAATAAAAAAATAGAAATATTATTACTATTTATTTTTAATTAATTACATTCTATTTTTATTTAAAAAAAAAATATTTTTTATCATATTTTTTAACAAATTTAAAAATAAAAATAAATAAAATATTTTTTTATTTTTCAAAAAATAAAAAATTACAAATAGAAATAACAAATATTTTTTTAAAAAAATATTTTTACCTTTTATTTTCAAATTTATCAAAAATATGAAAATAAATTTTTTATTTGTATTGAAAAATTTAAGAAGAAACAATTTAATTTCTTCTTAAATTATTTTTTTAAATTAAAAATAATAAATAAAAAATATTTTTTAAAAAATAATTTTGTTTATTTTTTATTTTTAAATTTATCAAAAAATATGAAAATGATTTTTTTAATTTAAAAAAAAATTTAAGTCAAAAATAAAATATAATTAATTAAAAATAAAAAGTAAAAACATTTCTATTTTTTTACTACTATTGTTGATCATTTTAGAATCGATTAACAGTAAAATTATACAAAATGATGTAATAATATAACAAGATATTTATAAAAAAAAATTAAATATATTTTTAAAAGGTCAAAAATATTAAATCAAAAAATAATAATTAACCCTCCCTTTTATGTTTACTTTAAGTAGGGTTTTTGGCAACCCATTGCGCGCACAAATTTATGGTTGAAAAGGGCAAAAAAAATTAAATTAGTTAAATTTCAATCACAAATTTTGAAATTCCATTTTTAAATAATTACTTCCAAACACTCTTTATCATATTCATTCGTAATTGCGTTTACAAGAGGACTTTGCCTTTATAATATATGCACAAATAAAAATAATTAGAGAAGTATTATACATTACAGCAATTTTTTTTTCTTTTTAATATTACAGCTTACAAGTTGCCAATTCAAGAACTGCTAGACTTTCCCAGTGACCTGAAAAATCCAATCATATGGTCGAAAACATCTTCCTTTGCTTTTACGCTCAAAAGGAAGTCTATATGACCATAGTTCTCTATATAAAGTACCTCAGGCTTGGACTGCAACTCCATCGTCGTGTGCTTTATATCATTCACATCTGCTAAAGCATCAGAGCCCCCATAGCCCATCCATATTGGCAATGACTTGGGTATTAGACTGAGATTAAATGCTGGGGGTTCCCTCTGACCATATACAATCAGGTTTTCAAGTCTTCCATAATCATATTGGGAAAAAGTACCCTGACGAATCACTGCCAAGCATAAGCAAAACAATGACTCAATGAGGGATTTGTAGTGGAATTTATCACCAATAAACCGATATCCTAGTAAAATCCATTAACTTGTTCAGAAACGGGGGGAAAGAAAAACAAGTAAAAAAGAAAATGCCATACAATTTCGCATTATCCCACTCTTCTCTTAATTCAAAAAAAATTAAAATATCTTTGCCTTGCCATTTGCAGTCTTTAAAACCCCTTTCTTTTCAATCAGCAAGGGAGACTGAGACTAAAGAACCAACTCCCAGAATTTCTAAAATATCATTATGCCTCTAAATAGGCTTAAGCCTTCTCAGAGTTAAGTTAGTTTGAACAAACATAATAATAGAATGAAGACAAATTAAGTGCGGAACTTGATCAGATGAACAACATTGAAATTGCATATAGACTACAAAAATAAAGCACATGGACCATACTCTGGAAAAGATGACGCAGGTTTTTTGTAGATGATGGGTGAGGTTCATATTCAAAGAATAAGTCCACACGAGAGTGGTTAAGGCAACAATTCTGCCCTGCAATACCATAACAAGCCTATTTTAGAAAGGTAAAACAGAATACATACAGACACTATATATCAAACATTTAAATACAGAACAATAGTACTTAGGGTATTCCCTTTGCAAATGCTAAGCCAAGGGTACGCTCAGAGATCTTTTTTATTTGTTTTGACATTTTACCATTACCTTCAAACTTTGAACACAACTGCACTTTACATGTTCATAGTTGGTGATAATAGATGGTGAGAACAGAACAAAGTTGGAAACCAAACAATAGTTTCGGATAGGTGCATTAAAGCTTGATTAGTGCTGTTATGACTGCAACAGATAATAATCATAATGATGTGATTAATAATCATAATGAATTGCCAATGGCTATGATCTGAAGGCTCTCTTCGACCTATAAAAAAAGAACTACCCTTATAATAGAGCTCATTCTATTGTTACAACAAGAGAATAATTTCCCTTTCTTCATAATGTTCTTCCTTATATCTGCTATTTAAGCAACCTGTTTTAATCAAATATTTTAGTCAAAAATTTTTAAAAAAAAAACCACCCTGTATTTTAACAAAAGGATTTTTGACACGAGGGATGAAGGAATTTATTTTTTTTCTTTGGTTATAGTACCATGAAGTTTCGTTTGTTTATATTTTAATAACATATTTTACTAATATCATTAAATTGATGTTTAAAGTGTCCCTATACTGTAAAATAACCCATTATATAAAACCAAATTCATTATGAAAAACATTTGAAGAGCTTAAAAAAATACCATTTTTTGCAGCTTATTTTTTTTTTCCTATAATATAGATTCCATTGTTATAAAAATTACTAATTTGATGCGAGGTGGCCATTTATATAGTTATATAGAAATTGTTTTTTATAATTCTATTTGTTACCGTACATGGGCACCTATTAGTATAATTATGTGATACTAGCCAAACACAGTACTAAAGCGACAATGAATTAATGCTTATGGTACTAAAATGACGGAAAAAAAAATGTCATCTCAGGTTTCAACTTTCAAAGGCCAAATTGCAAGGTAATCTTTTGAACTTTTACCACTATTTTATCTAGTCTAATGTTATGATATTGGCAGTATACTAATAATAACTAATGGGAGTTAGTTGTTCTGTTAATAAGTTGGTAATAAGTTAAATAACTCTTGCTTAGCTGTCAATACTAAGCTACAAAATTAGATATATAAGCAAGTCTGTAACACATTGATGGTACATGAATAATTTATTACTATCCTCAAGCATTTTGTTATCTCTCTTAATTCTTTCTCTCAGCTCCTTCTCTCCCTTCTTCCTCTATTCTTCTCGATCATTCACTTCCTCTACTTTTCTCTTCTCTCCTCTGTTATTCTGCATCTCTGCTCTTCATCTCTTGATGTGTTATTGAGTTAATTGCTACTACATTGTTAAATTCATGACCATGAATCATAACATCTAACCCCAAAATTTTATATCCCATGATTTATGTCTAGTGCCTTTATTTGAGGAATAGATGTAAAATTAATAGCGGTTCACTTGAAAATTCTCCAAAATTCAAAAGTAAATTGCTGCACCAGAAAAATGGGCTTGGTTACAGTGTGTTCAAAATTGCTTAAGGTAATAAAGAGACAGTGGAATTTATCTACTTCAGTTGGACATCAAAGGCAACCTTAGGGTGGAGATGATAGGTAAGGAAAATGGTCTTTCCCTACCAACTGCGAACAAGAAGAAAAGACTTCTTAAGGATAGGATATGCATATGTCAGTTCATATCATATGCATTTCAAGATACTCATATGATGACCTTTTCCTATATCTTTATTGAAGTAGGAGTTATCAATCTAGATTTCTTAATGAAATCAACAAGGCATTTCAATAGACAGGGTTGATAAGATGGAAGCAAGAAAGGATGCTAAGATGCTTGTGATATACATGGCAACATAAATCATAATAAGCACATAGTTGCGCTGAAACTATATAGAATGATGGGATGGATGAACTGCACTTGCAAATATGAACAGAAGCTAAAGCCGATTTAAATCAAAGCAGCTGGTACATCACCTTATCATTCTTTACCTTTAATCCTGTAGCACTCCAAAATCAAGAAATAACCTACATGCTTCTCAATAATGTCCTCAAGACCTAAGATTCAGTTAAAAAGTATATGACAGTATATATTGAAGCACAATTGATGAATTGATACTAATGTTATGGGACCTGATTAATTTAATTCCGGTGTCCAAGACCTATTCAAAATATTCTTCCTTAATAATCTCTAGATGTGGCTAACCAAATGATATTAAAAACATCAACTAATTGGTTTGAAGGACCAGGAACTTTGAACACTAGAAGCAACCATCATTGCACATAAAATACTTCCTTGATCAGATAAAGGAATATTGTATTGCAGGTTTTATCAAATGGGGTAGGCATCTTTTCAATCATCAATTCTCAATAACTATATATAGGTTTTTCTGTCCTAAAAGACTCCAGTTTAGAATCACAGATACAGTTCTGGGTTTAGAGAATATCAAAAGCTTGAAAATAATTGTAACCTAAGAAGCAACTTTCCATATTTGCTTCTGAAATCCTCTTTGCAATTCTGTTATATTTAGGAACCAGTCTCATCAAAATCATCACTCATGATTGTTAAAGTGAAAAATACAACAAAATTTTAAGATATACCTTAAATTAATAGAGTCTCTAAATCAGAAAACAAAACATTTGCCGATCGAACTGATATCCATATTATACTTTGGCCACTAATATTGCAAAAAGAAAAAAATAGGGAACATGTATTGGCCAAGCAGTCAACAAAATAGAAAATTTAAAATTTCTGTGAGATAGAGAGAGAGAGAGAGGACCTGTTAAGGAAGTTAGCAAGTTGTCACATTCGAAAGAACCATCACATACAGAATCCAGAAGGTTAATTAAGAATTCACTGTAGACATGCAACAAATAATAAAATGCAAAAAAGTTAAATTGCTAAACTCAGACCATTTGAGTAACGTGTAAAAAGTAAAATAATAGAGAGAGAGAGAGAGAGAGAGAGAGAGAGGAGTATAATAAAACCTTCTAAAGTTCAACTGATGTATGCCCATGGCCAAAATCATCTACCAGAAAAGAAATCATGCTGTCATTCTGTCGCCAATATCAGCCACAAGATAATGCTAAGAATAGCGAATCAAATCTACCTGATCAAGATGCAAGCTAACCATTCTAAGTACAAGTGGAGCACTTATATATTCCAGATATGATATTGGACACAAAAGAGCAGCAGCTTCAACCATTTTCGCTATGTTTGGCTGGGTGAGAGCAGCCAGAGACATTATTGTCCCCTGTAAAAGAAGTCACTAAAGTTCATTCACACTTAGACAAAGAGCAAAAGTCAGATTCTCCAAATGTCATTGAACATATGTTAAACCTGTGAATGTCCAACAACAAAAATTTTGGAGTTTGTTGCAGAATAAATGTGATGCATCATTGCTGCAAGGTCACATAGAGCCAATTCCTCCCAGCTCCAGTTCCAAAATTCCTGCAATCAAAAGGCATTTTGACTAATAACCACAGTTAGGGAACACAGGAGTCAGGGTGCACCCAAACATAGCCAGAAAGAAATGGATGGGTTTTTTGCCTGCTATATTAGGATCTCCACCACAAGCACAACCAGCCATAGAATAAATAGAACTAGCGAACTACAGAAGCTGAGGGATGGCATATTGTATGAGTTCCATCTACCTTTTCATTCTTTGACAAAGACACATGCCCATAACTCCAAAATGTCCCACGTACATTTCCAATCCATACATCAAAGCCCTGATCTGCAAGGATGTAGCCCAAGGACTGCTGTGGAGAGCTCAAAAACCATGCATCACCTGCCTGTTCGCATTTCAAAATTAGCCAAAATCATTGAAATCAAAAGAACGAAAAACCAACTTTCGCTACACTGTAAGCAGCCAATTATCATATCTGAATGCTATCCTAAGGGAATCAACAAGTAAAGGATATCTGTCCTTTCTTATATTTTAGGTTATACAATCCTCTTTTCTATGCACTTTATTTTCGAACAACTACTAAATTAGGTTAGAGCAGTCCAACAATGGATTTTAGAGGGAGAAATGATAAAAACAAATAAACTAATGAAGTAATGCTTCTAAGTTTGATTCAGAAAGTTATCTTAATTCAAGAAAAATCAACTATAGATGCTTGAGCTTATAACAAATATAGATGTGCAAAAAATGAAAAACAACCTAACGTTACATTAACTTACTGATACATAATCTATACAGTGTACAAATAACATCCAGTTAGGAAAATACAAATGAATTTCATCCAAGAGCAGTATCATGAAAAATAACAGGAAAAAATAAGACATTTACTTTTTGTTGGACATATTATCCATGGGATTAATATACACAGTTACGGCTGTTAAAATATAACTCTCACCCAACTAACCCAACATAACCGACATTATGTTTGATATAATTAAAGGGGAGAATAACAATATTAAATTTAAGGAACGATCTTTTATTCCAGGATCAATTTTCATATACCATTTTCACAAGTCACTGCAAGTATAAAGACAGATTTGATGAAAACTTAAATCAAAGTCCAATTCGCTAACTTACACTACAAATGATCCAATTGAATAACTCATCAATATAAACCAGATTTTATCGAGTAAAAAACATCATATGAGTATCAATGTAAAAGAACACTGAGCAAAATGGTGTATGAATTCACCATAAATAGTCCATGTTGAAGCAAAACAGGAGGACCCTGTTGCAGCCTTAGATTCCCGTTATTCGATGATACACGTTGAAGAGCTAGTAAGTAACCATCCTTAGTTTGTATCTGAAACAAGTTAATTGTGATAGTCTGATCATTATTAACAAAGCAAAACTAGAAACCCTCTAAGAGAACCAAAAGTAACTACTACTACTTCTCAACAAAAATTCCAAATTCCACATAAATTCCACATAAAAATGGAAATTAAATTACATCCACTGAATTTTTACGTACTTAAATTCTATTCAGAACAAAATTTTACAGAAACTAAGAGAAAATTTGTGGAATTGCTTACAATTAAATAATTGATAGTCAGAAAAATTGAGAACCAATTAAAGGATTAAGGAGAGAGAGACTACAGTGTGTTCAGTGCAGGGGTAACCGGCGGGTTCGATGAGGCGACTGCACAAGGTATCGCCCGGTGAACGGCGCCAGAGAATGGATTCGCCGGAGGTTGTGGAGATTAACAGAGAGATGATTGTTGCAGAAATTATAAGCGTTATCATCTCCATTTATGAGATGGGATTGGATTGGGTTGAATTGACTCCAGAAGCAAGTGGCTCCAGGTGATGGTTGAAGAAGTTGCAACACGGAATTTGGCTTTGGTTAAGAATAGGTGAATTTCGTAAGCTTATCCCACGCCCGCTAAGAAGAGCGTTTAGTACACTTCTGGATAATTGTGGACCACGGAGTCGAGCTCCATATTCATAAATGACTACGAATATGAAAAGGTTTTGGCTGAAATTTCAGAAGTCATTGGGTACAACATTTAGATTTAGTACAGTATTTCATACAGACAGATGGACAGTCTGGGAGGACTATTCAGATCCTAGAAGATATGTTGAGACTGTGTGTATTGGATTTGAAAGGCAGCTGGGATCGTTACTTGCCATTGATAGAGTTCGCACATAATAATAGTTATCATTCTACTATTAGAATGGCTCCTTATGAAGTTATTTATGGCAAGAAATGAAGATCACCTGTCTATTGGGTGGAACCCGGTGAAAAGCAGTTGGAGGGATCAAATTTGATTAGGGAGACAATGGAGAAAGTTCCTATTATTCAGTAGAGGATAAAGACTGCTTTTAGTAGACAGAAGAGCTATGCGGATCCTAAAAGAAAATATGTACAGTTTGTAGTGGGTGACCAGGTCTTTCTGAAGATTTCTTCTATGAAAAGGGTAATAAGGTTTGGAAAGAAAGGCAAGTTGTCACCAAGATACATTGGACCTTTTGAGATATTGGATCGAGTTGGCAATATATCTTATAGATTGGCTCTTCCTCCGAGTATGGATCATATCCATCCTGTGTTACATATATCCATGTTAAGGAAGTATGTCTCAGATCCATCTCCATCTCAGATCCATTTCGGAATAAGAGCATTCCTATGGTTAAGGTTCAGCGGCGTAGTAGGAGTATAGAAGAATGCACCTGGGAAAGTGAGACAGATATGAGGCATAGGTATCCTCATCTATTTGAAAAATCAGGTGATATTTCTATCCTTTAGCTTGTTAATAAATTCGGGGACGAATTTATTTGTAGGGGGGTAGAATGTAACACCTCAACCTAGCCTGAACCAAATCTCCATAGAGATCTTTGGGGAGAGAATTTTGTTTTCTTAATATTGTGATGTTAATATGTATTTATGCATGTTATTTGAATTAGTTTTATGCATAGAAATGGTTTAGAGGCTGCTAGAACTTAATCGGTAAATTTTGAGTTTTTGGTGAACTGGGGGCAAAATGGTCATTTTTCGCCCGTCGGAATTTTATAGAATAAATATCATATTTAAAAGGAGAAAATAATTTAAAGACTTGAAAATGGCCTTATTTTAATTATTTGAGAATTAGTTTAAGAAATAATCCCTGTCGGAAAATCGGTATCGGCACGTTACGCGATTTCGGTGTTTCGGTTGCACTAAGGGTAATTTGGTCATTTCCTTTATAATATAGAGTTATCAAGTGTGTACAACCATATGGTATTAGTTTAGGCTTGATTAAATTCGACTGTTGGATCAAATGACTTTAAATTGGATTGTTAGATGAATAGGTTGCAATCTAGCTAACCTAAGCTCAATTGTATGGAATCATTGCCTTTATTTGTGATTTGGTGTGGCAAATGCATGTTTATTACTATTTTATATGTTATATATAATGAATATACAGTTTTATAGCTAAAAGTCACCAAAGCCCCATTTGACCCCTAAAAATGTCCGTCGCAAACCTAAAAACTGACCTGTAATTCAAATGACCATAAAACCAAAACCAGAAAGTCAATTGAGCTACCACTTGGCCCAATCTTCTAGTCCAATTTTAAGCTTTAAAATGATATCTCATTGGCCTTTCAAATACTTTGGTAACCTAGTTAACCAGAAACTACCTAAAAATCCCAAAACGGACCCGTAATTTCATAGCCAGTTGCGACAGTGCAACTAGGCCCAGCGGGCCAATTTTTTGTAAATATCATTCTGAACCTATTTCTCTTTATATATATATATATTAATGTTTCATTGCCATATAAGTTATGTTTATGCTATATTTACTGTAATGGAGGCACAATTATATGATATTAGTTTAGGGCTATTTTCCGATGGTATAGCGGGTAAATCCATCGGCTATGTGCACACTGAGTTATGGGACCCCTGCTAGAGAGGGACGATGTATTCTCTAGTCATAAGGAATATAACCTTACGTATGTCATTTATATTTGGGACCCTTGCTAGGGAGGGACGTTATATTCCCTAGTGTTATGCACTTTATGATAGTGCTGTGTTTAAAGTTTACAGTAACCCAAATCCTGTGATATCAGATATGTGCTACCTGTGATAATATACATGGTTTATATATATTGTTATTATAACAAATATTAATTCTATTATTCACATGCTATGGATATATGTGTATATGAATGTATAAATACTATAATGCATTTACTGCATTCTTATGCTTATGAACTCACTGAGTGTTTTTATACTCATTGCTTTAGTGTTTGTTGTTTTCAGGTCTTCGGTGAGGCCCGTATTCCATTGGCATCCTTTTCTTTTGCCTTGGAGACTTAGTAAATGTATAAATCCAAATCTTAAAGTGATGTAATAGGAAATGTTTAGAATAGTTCCATGGTACTGTAGTTAGATTGTGGCATGTAGATAATGTTAAGTTTGCATGTATATATTTTTTATATATTGAGTATAATAAATGTTTGTGTAATCATATATGATTGTGGTGTATGTTATATATATATTGATGGAGATATTGAGATTGTTGGAGATCCAGAGGGATCCTGGTGTCTGAGATGAGATGAAATAATATAGAAGTGTTATTTGTGTGTTTTGATTTCTTAGGCATAGTCCAATTTTAGAGGAGGTGTTGTCGAATTTTCTTCAGCAAATTTAGATTGATTTTGAATGTTATTTGTTTGATGCATGCCATATAGATAAATTATTGGGTTCTACGTGGTATTGGTCGCTTATGCATCACCCGTACCCTAGGACCGTCACGACTTCTGAGATAGGTCGTGACACACAAAGATGTATCATGATTTGAAACAACATTATTGGTAGCCCAACATGAAAGGTGACATAGCTAAATTCGTGTCTACTTGTTTAGCCTGTCAGCAGGTTAAATTGGAACATCAGAAGCTATATGGCTTATTACAGGAGATTCAACTACCGGAATGGAAATGGGAACAGGTCACTATGGACTTTGTAGTTGGATTGACAAGGACACAGAGGGGCTATGATTCTATCTGGGTAATAGTGGATTGGTTAACCAAATCAGCTCACTTTCTGGAAGTAAATACTACCTACACAACCATTTAGTATGCTCAACTATATATTAACAGGATTGTTAGATTGCATGGGGTACCATTGGTAATCATTTCTGACAGGGGTACTCAGTTTACTTCTAGATTCTAGCAGAAATTCCAGGACGCTTTGGGTACTAAGCTTTAGTTCAGTACTGCCTTTCACCCATAGACATATGGTCAAACAGAGAGAACTATACAGACCTTAGAGGATATGTTAAGGCTCTGCGTGATGGACTACAAGGGTAGCTAGGATCATTACCTGTCGTTGATAGAGTTTGCATACAACAATAGTTACCACTCCACAATTGATATGGCATCATATGAGGCACTATATGGAAGAAAATGTAGATCTCCAATATGTTGGATAGAACCTGGAGAGAGACAGCCAGAGGGCCCTGATTTGATTAGAGAGACAATGGAAAAAGTGCCCATAATCAAAGAGAGAATTAGGACTTCCTTCAGTAGGCAGAAGAATTATGTTAATCCTAAAAGAAAGGACATACTGTTTAGTGTAGGTGATCGTGTATTTCTTAAAATCTCTCCAATGAAGGGAGTTATGAGATTTGGAAAGAAATGAAAGTTATCACCTAGGTACATAGGTCCTTTCGAGGTCTTAGACAGGGTAGGAAATGTATCCTACAGATTGGCATTACCTCTAAACATGGGACATGTGCACCCAGTTTTCCATATATCTATGTTGAGGAGATAAGTATCCGATCTATCCCATGTTCTTCAGCTACAGGATGTAGAGGTAAATGAAGAATTAGCTTATAAAGAAGTGCCAGTTGAGATAATTGATCAGCAAATCATACAGCTTCACAACAAGAGCATTCCTATGGTCAAAGTCTTATGGAGAAATAGGATAGTAGAGGAATGTACTTGGGAGATTGAGGCTGAGATGAGGCATAGATACCCCTCCTTGTTTATTGATTCAGGTTATTGTTTTACTTTACTACATTAAGTAAATTCGAGGACGAATTTAATTATAGGGGGGTAGAATGTAACACCCCAGTTGAATGGCTTAGAACTTAAGCTTTAAGAGGCAAACCTAAAGGGTTCTTTCTTTGTTTAAATTGATATGTTATATGCATGTTTGTTTTAAATTGTATGAATATGCATGTTTTAGAAAGTTTTATGCATGTAAAAGTGCTTTAAAGGTTAGGAAGAAATCGGGAAAAATTCAGTTCTTGGTGAACTGGGGGCAAAATAGTCATTTCGCACCCCTTTGAGTTTTATGGAAATAAACATGATATTTGAAGGTAGAAAAGAAAATTAGGACTTGAAAATGATGTTATTTAATTTATTTGAAGTTTTGTTGGAGAAATAAACCCGATTGAAAATTATGCTGGGCAAGCTGCTCAATTGAGGTGCTTGAGGTGCTTCGGTTGAACTAAGGGAAAAATGGTCTTTTACTTTGAGATATGAAATTATATGATGTATGCAACCTTATGACATTATTTTAGGCTTGATTAAATCTAACCATTGGATCAAATGATGAAGAAATGGATGGTTAGATCAATAGGTTTCACAATTGCTATCATAAGCTTAATGTAAAGGAATATTGGCTTTGGTTATTGATTTGGTGTATCAAATATATGTAAAATCCATCTTTGTTGACTTTGATTAACCAATGGTAGTTACACCAATTTTATCATAAGATTGATGTATGGAATCAAACCTTTGATTTTTTTGGTGGATTTTTCCTACCACTTCACCATTATCTTCATCCATCACCATTTTAAGTTCAACTTTTTCTCTTTCTTCTTCATATAGGTTTCGGCCACTCCATCCATACACCAAAGCTTATGATTTTCTTCCATTTTTGGATGAAAACATATCAATTCCATTAGCCTAAACACAGATATAACCTTAGATTCCAAGGAAAAACTCATTTCAGCTAAGAATTAATTCATTGAAGTTATTAAGAACTTTTGGTAAGTTAATGGTTTTAAAATTCTTTTGATTCAATTATGTTTATATGATGTTCCTTGATGTTTAT
Source organism: Aleurites moluccanus (assembly GCA_948193065.1). Taxonomy (NCBI): domain Eukaryota; kingdom Viridiplantae; phylum Streptophyta; class Magnoliopsida; order Malpighiales; family Euphorbiaceae; genus Aleurites; species Aleurites moluccanus. The sequence goes on along the minus strand of CANXYC010231650.1, from coordinate 2,176 downwards.
TAGTGATCAAAACACATTTTGAATGGTTGAAATGCAAAAAGATGGATTGAAACCCTAATAGGAAGAACTTGGAATCAAATTGATTTTTTCATGATTCCTTTGGTTTAAATGATGTTTAAATGATGTGTATGATACGAATTTATGATTGAATAATGGAAACAAACTCATTTGGTTATAGTTTTGATTTGGCCGAAATCAATGATGAAGAACATGATGTTTGATCTTTGATGTTTAATGTTTTTAAAGGTATAAATGATGTGTATTTGATGTAATTAACATGAATTGATGGCTAAATGATGGAAAAGAAACACATTTGGAACAAAGTATGGTTTGGCCGAAACATGGAAGAATAAGTAATGCCTTAGTGCTTTGGTGTTTGATAGGTTTAAATGATTATATGTAATACATTTGATGTTTATAAATGTTGTATGTTTGATTGGTGTTGAAAAATGGAAGAATGGAATGATTTCCATTAAAGTATTAACATATGGACTTTATTACTTTAAGGTTTTAGGTAAATGAAAATGAGGAACTAATACTTGAATATAGTATAATGGCTTAAATGATTGAAATGTATAACGTTAAATGTGGGAAGATTGAATGGTATAAGTGATTTGAAGCATAAATGGAAATTTATGTATGTTTGGTATGGAATATTGAGCTAAGTGTTTGGAAGTTTATAACTTAGCATAATAATGATGAATATATGTAATGTAAGTAATATATGATGATAGAAATGCATTTGATGCATAAAAGGTATGAAAAGTGTTAAAAGAATGATATAGACCCTTTAAAGTGCAATATGGGTCAATGTGTGTTTTTGCATGTTGATATGTGTTAATGTGCTTGAATGTGCCTTAATATGGCGTGATATGAGTTTTGATATGGTTTATAGTGGATATGAGTCTTATAAGATCAATTTGGTTGTTATAGGAGAATCGTCCCAAGCTAGGGCTGCGGACGGGGAGTCACGGGCTAACTAGGCCTGATTGGGAGAGATTTTTGAAAGTTGTTGATAGAGGTGAGTCTATATATATATTTGATGCATTATTCATTCATAAGTCATGCATTTATGCATATGAAATGATAACCTTGCTTGAAAACCATTAATGATCCACATTTGGGCAATTTTGCCAATTTGACCTAAAACAGAGCTACCGAAATGTCTAATTTTGGCACAAACTTTGAATTGCTATAAAAGATATTCTAAAAGGCTTTTTGACCTGAAACCAAGCCCAATTGCCTATTATATATATGTATTTGTTATTGGTATAAAGAAAATTCCATGTTAATATTGATTTCAAGGCAAAACAGAAAGTGCCTGAAAAATGAGAAACGAACCCATAATTTGGAAGCCAGTTACGGCAGCCCAAACTGGGACCCAGTGGGCAAAAATATGAAATTGTGCCAAACCCTTTCTTTGGGTCTTATAATGATATATATCATCATTTAAGTCCTATTTGAGACTTATTTTAATATGTTTATGCTATATGAGACACTTGCATATAATATGTTATGATAAGACTACTTCGATGGTATAGAAATTAACCATCGGCTGTGATCACAGATATTTATTATGACCTCTACTAGGGAGGGGTAAATTCCCTATGCCATGGTTTGATTGGTTGGAAATGGTGTGATTGGATGGATCTGTGATGGAAGGAAAGTGAAGCTACAGTTTACTATATGATATAGTATAACATGTTACAGGCTTCTGTTATATTATATGCATTATGGTTCATGATATGTATTTCATCATGCTATTACCAGCATTTCTATTTACAGATCATTAATGGATAGATGTAACTGTCATGAATAATATTTCATACTTATATATATATATATATATATTGACTCACTGAGTATAATGTTATACTTACCCTTTCAGTGGTTACATGTTTCAGGACCTCAGTAAGGCAGTCATCCATTGGCTACATCATCTCTAGCCTTGGATCACAGATGTATGTATTTGAGGTCACTCCTGTCTATAGAGGTTCCTTGGTATATAATGTATAGAGAGTTTGGATTGACTAAAAGTAAAGTGTCTAAAATGATCAAATGGTAATCAGATATGACATGATAATGTATATGTTGTACATATATATGATATGAGAAATTGATATGATGTATATATGATATGTGTTATGAATAGAAATATTGAAGTGCATATTGAGTT
>CANXYC010231591.1:0-24356 GCA_948193065.1 Aleurites moluccanus | reverse complement strand
CCCCCCCCCCCCCCCCCCCCCCCCCCCCCCCCCCCCCCCCCCCCCCCCCCCCCCCCCCCCCCCCCCCCCCCCCCCCCCCCCCCCCCCCCCCCCCCCCCCGCTTCAAAATTAATAAGAAAAAAAAAAATAAATGTTAACTTTTTTCTAAAATTTTATATTAAAAAATTAATTATCTTTTTAAACATATATTTTATTTCCTTTCAAAATAACTTTTTAACAATAATATTTTATCTTTAATAATTAATATATTAAATTTCTAAATATAAAATATTAATTAATAATTTGATTTATTTTATGGATTAAAGTTTTTTTTTCTTATGCAAAAAAAAAAAAAAAAGAAATTGAAAAGAAGACCTAGTTATATTGAAACATTATATACACTTTTAAGTGGGTGGATGGATCAAAACATCAACTTGTCCCCTTATTACGCCCATGAAAACAACTTTTTATGTCACTAGAGTCGTAGAATTTTTACTTTGCCGCACATTTGTAAAGCGAAAAAGAAATACCAAAAAGTGAACTTGAAAAAAAAAAAAAAAGGATAAGAATGCTACTTATATGCTTAGTAATGGAGTAGTTAAATATTATTTTGATGGATAAGTTGTGTTTAAGATTGTAAAATTATAAATTTGAATTAATAAAAATTTTATTTATAAAAAAATTCATATTCATGGATAAAAATAAAAGTTGCACATAATTCATTAAATATAATATTTTCCACGTAATACCTGAATTTAGGTTGCACCTAGCTGAAATTTATCTAGACTTGCTGGTAAAAGTTTCTTGTGGGATTTTAAATGCTGTAATGGATTTCCTACATTAATACAAAACAATGGGATAATGTCTAATGGGTCATCAACAATAAACAAATGATCAAAACAACAAGAATGATCAAATGGATCTTGCTATCTCCTGCTTGGATGGGTGACCCACCCACTATAACACTACTCTTCCCTCTAAATCCTCCTATTTTTTTCCTCCATTTCACTGTTCTGTTTGAAACCCTTCCTTTTTTTTATTTTCTCAATTGCAGCAGCAGAACCTGAGCCCGAGCCTGGGAGACTGAAGTTAAAGAAAATCAAGAGAAAAGGAGCAAAATCGAAGAGAAATGGCGTTTGTCTTCGACTGTGTCGGTGACGTTGTGATCGAGGCTGCTTCTCTAACGACAACTCTCGGTGGTGTCAAATCGGTGTTCGCTTGAACAGGCTATGGAGATTTGAGACCAACAATGGCCTTGCCGATGTCCGTTCTAGTTAATTTTCACCTTCAAATGCTTTTGTCAAAGACATTCAGTGGAGGAGTAGATAAAAAACTTCTTGCCTTGTTTTTTAAAATCATGGGAACTTATATCACAATGCTTAATTGTAAACCTAGAAATGATAGATATCTTTTTCTTTTTTTTTTTTTTTTTGTTGGATACCCAATCTGTGTTTCATTTGGGTTCCAGATGAAACCCAGATTTGGATTTCAACTTATTTTTCTTTTTTATTTTTATGTTTAATTTTTTAATTTTAATTATTTTAAAATATGATTTGATAAGATTTTAATTTTTTCTATTATTTAAAAATATGAAATAAGTCTCATAATTTTAACTTTATCAAATTTATTAATGATTCGACAGACCAAAAAATTTTATAATATTTGTGGTAAATTTTTGCATTAACCCAAATTAAGAATAAATTTTTAATTGAACTTAAATAAATTTATAAACTAATAAATGGTGATATGATATTATTATATTAATCTCACGGTTAGATATTACTTAATAATATTTAATCACTTTAATTGATTTATAATCATACGTAATCAATTAAATTGAATTAAAATTTTCTCTAAATTGAGGAGGTGTTTAGGTAAAAATTTTATTTTTAAAATAAAATTTTGAAAATATCATTTTAAAAAAAAATTATTATGTCTAATTTTTTTTTTAATTTTTAAAATAATATTTTAAATTAATTACCTAAATACTCAAAAAAATTATTTAATATATTTTAAATTTTAAAATAATATTTTATATTTATTTTAAATTCATCCCAACACTTCATAGAGTATAACACCAAAAACAACAGCGTTTACAGTCCATTTTCAATATCCTGCCAAAAACAACCGAACAGAGGCCTAAAATTTGCAGAATGCTCTCTAATATTCATTATTGCCTTTACACGCACGTTTTTTTTATTATTTTAATGAAAAAGTTGATATCTTAGTGGTCAAAACCTAAATTCAGACTTAAATTACCCTATAAAATACAAATTAAGCTAAACAATGAAGCAAACCCCAAATTGAACTTAACTTTTGATGAGGACAAAGTAATTTTCTAGGGCAAATTCCTGTTTTTACATTTTTCTTTACCAAAACCATTCAACTAATACATTATAAGTTAGCCCCATATAAAAAAGGTGAAGAAAAAGATTCTTCTTTCACTACCTACACTGGTCATAGACTAGTATTGGAGGTACTGCTTAATTGAATAATAATAATAATAAATAATTATTAAGACATATAAAAATAATTAAAGGAAAAAAATAAAAAATGAAAAATAAAAATAAAAATAAATCTCACATTTATTAAATATAAAATATTAAATGAGCTTATATATAATTAAATTTTTCATACTCAATATTTAATTTTTGAGATTGACACTTCTAAAATTAGGAATGAATTCATAAATTTTAAAAAAGAGAATACAATTTTATTTTAATAGGATTTAATATCATTATTTACATAGTAAATTGTTGACCGAACTAAGAACAGATGTAAAAAATAATAGAAAAATAAATATAATTATGTTATCTGAAAAATATTTTTTTAAAATTTTTATTATTTTTCCTTTTTATTTGCTAAATAATAGTTTAAAAATTTTTATTAATCTATTTATAAATTTTACGATAAAATTTAATATTATTAACTTGAAAATTGGATCTAAAATTTTAATCTTATTAAGGCAAATAATTATATCTTTGATTAGAATTTTATTATTATTTTAATAAAATTTAAAATTTATAATTAAATTATTGGATTAGTATCAATCTTATAATTTAATAAAATCATAAATTTAAATTATAATATTCACTTCATATAAATTACCACGGTGAAAAAAATAATTAAAATTTAATTTTAATTGAAATGAAAAATTTAAATATAAATGATAGATATTTTAATTTTTTTTATATAATTTTAACTGTAAAATAAATAAAAATGACCAATTATATTCAGAATATAAAATATGAATTAACTAATAAATTTTTCTAAATATATGAACGAAATTATAATTAAGTTAAGTTTTATAAATTAAATAATAATTTTATTAAAAAATTAAAAAACATAAAAAAAAATTAAATTTTAAAGGAGCACGTGAATTTTACTTAAAATTATATTTATTTTTATCCAAAATTAGATTAATTTTAATATTTATAATATGATAAATCCAAACAACTTATAATAATAATTTAAAATTTAGTGAAAAAGGTAAAAATCAATCATCTAGTTCAACTGTGATTAACAGCAAATTAATCATGTCTTAATTAATTAATTATAGCCGACCAAAATGACTAAATGTAAATGAGAAGAACCCATTGGCTGATTTCAAATATAAATTAAAAATAATAAACCGGATGCCCTCAAACCCTCATGTCTTCTAAGCAAAGGCAAGATGGGACGTCAATACTTTAATTTCTGTGAAATGATGATGAAGCTAGCTTGGAATTCACAACTCGAATTTCAAGAATTAATACCTTTTTTTCTATATATGGATAGAAATAAATTAGCATTTAATTTTCTTATTGTTTTTTAAGTCTGATGATAGCCTCTGATCCCTCATTTGCCAATTCCTTATATGTAAATTCCACTAATGTATGGAATACTTTAGATTCTCTTATTATGTATTTCATTTTTTATTTTATATTAATTTTATGTATTATATTATTTTTTATTAAAATATTTAAATAATTAATTTTTTTTTTTATAAATGATGTAATTTATAATAAATAATATGAAACAAGTGATGAGATATATAATGAGACAAATATTTAAAACTATGTATCAACATGACAAATATTTCTTTAAGTTTTGTCGTTGGCAAATATTTTCATTAATTAAAGCAAATTCATAATGTTCTATTGATTACTATTATTATTGCTATTATTAGCTTCCCAATTGGCTGGATATTGCAAATTGAGATTTCTCTGTTTTTTTTAAGCTTATGAGCGAGTCAACTAAGAGTAGAATTAAATTGTTAAGAATAGTACCGTTTTTGCCCAAAATGAACATGCAAATACAGGACACAATACCCATATGCAAAATTAAGATATTAATCATGTATATATCAAAATGGTCGCTTCATCAATTCAGTAGAATAGCCATAATTAGAATAAATGAAGAATAAGATAATGCAGCAAGGCATCATGGATGGTAACTATTTTTGGAGAAGAAGGCAGTGTGGTAGTTTGCCCATTGGCACTAGCAAATCCGTTCACAAGATGAAGAAGCTACGTCTCATAAAAAGTCTGTCTCGTAATTTAAAAAATTAAAACTTTAAATTTATTTTTTATTCATGAAAGATCAAATAAAATTAAACATTATCATATTATGTATTAAACGATAAAAAAAAATATCTTTTAAAAATTCTCATCATATCAATAAAAAAAAATTAATATATATACTAATGAATGAAATATTTAAATTCAAAATTTCTTACCTTTTATAAGTAAGAGAACTAATCAAATTTAAGAATTAATCAAATCTAACCAATAAAATTTATATATATATTATAATACGTAAGATTAAAAATTCAAATTCTAACAAGAAAAGAAAATCATTTTTGAAAATCACTTTCTCCACCAACTGAAATAAAGTCTCTCATCTTTGGAAAGTGAAAAAAAAAATGAAAATGAAACTGAAAATACCTAATTAATTACAATATTGATGACACATTGAGACATACTTTTTCTAATAGTAGGATTTGAAAGGGGTGTGTTACTTTTGTGTTTGGTCATTTTAAATTTTGTCTAATTTTGTCCCAGAAAAGCTAAGGCCATCCCTCAACTGCAGCAACATTCAATCATCATGTAATGTTGTGCTGTTTTGTAGATGTTGAGAGAACTCATGCAAACTAAGGTCATTCAAAGCATTCAACTACCCAAGTTTTATTGCGTACACAAATTAAAGGTTATGTATTGTATATCCAAATGAAACCCTAATTAAGTTCCATTACATTAATTGCAAATTACATCTCCCAATTAAAGATCAATTTTGGAGTGTTTGTGTTTTCAATTAAACTAGTTAAGACAAGCAGTTGATTTGCTAAATTATTAGCATGTAAGAATAAGTTCATGTAAGGACTTGTTTGTGCATCTCATAATTTAGAGTGATAAATATATGGTAAAAAACTATTTATTATATGTAATTTCTAATCATCAGTACAACAAAAATTAATAGATTAAAAACTCTGATACATAACGGATGAAATGTAACATATCGGCAGGTATTTAAAATGATGTTTATAGTAGAAAAATCAAAATTTTGAGTTGTGACACGAAAGCAATTTTCAATGGAAGAAAATGAAACAAACTTGATTTAAGTTATGATTTCAAAACAGTGTCTTTTTACACCCCTATGAATCCAAGAGCTGAAATATTTTAGTGTACTCAGCATATGTAGGCACTAGTAAGGCTAACACCTAAACAAGAATATGTGCCTTTTATGCACTCTTTCTTGGCCCTAACCATCAAATTTGCTTTCATAAAATCCACCTTTGCTTGTTTGCTTTTGTTTTTAATTAAAAAGGAAGACTCTTAAAAGCCAAGGAAAAAGACCATGGGCATGGAATCAAATTCATAGCTTAAACAAACAACAAGGCGCACTCATGCCTTTTGACCATTATAGTATAGCATTTGTCTTCCACTCATCTTCCTCCTTTTCCCATTAAAAAAAAAAAAATTGTCCACAAACCACAACAAAAAGAAAAATATACCTAAACTTTCAAGTGGCGTCATTAGCCTATTGGTTAACCTCCTTCTCCTTCTCATTGCATCAACAGATCTAACGAAGTGATGATGCGTCTTTCCACTAAATATATCTAATTCAAATCTTCATTCCTTCAATACTAAAAAAAAATTGTTATTCGATTCAAAAAAAATATATATATATTTTTATTATTGTTATTGTATTACATGTCACTTTGTATATATATATATCATATTAAATTAAATCTATCATTTCCATAGTGATAAAAGAGAGATCATCCATTTTAAAATTAAAGAATTTGACCTTAGAATTCAAATATTTATTTTAGAAAGTAACTATAAGAAGCAAATTTATTTGTCAAACTGTGCTAATCCTGAAGATTTGTTAACCTCATATTATTAAATTCAAAGTTCATTATGAGAAGCCGACGACAAACTTTATGGACGGTGCCAAATAGGCCCCGATTGAAAAATAGAATCGGACTTAAAATAAATTAAAAAAATGTTTGTATTTAATCGGGTTAATAATTTTGTGATAAAAAATCATATTTTTTTAGTATTTAGGTAAAATAAATAATTAAAATATAAAAAAATAAAAAATATATTAAATTAATAAAATAAAAATTATTTTACTTTTTTAAATTATTACCGTTAATCACTGGATAATTAAAATCTCTAAATCTGTGCAAAAATTAATTTATGTATAACTTTATTTTAATGGCCTAAAAAAATTAAATTTAGGTGAAAAATTATAATTGCGCTCAACGGATTAGAAAACAAAAATAAACAAGATTTTGATAACCTATCAAACTAGAAATCAAAGTTTCAAAAAATACAAATATATAAAAGCAAAGTAAAAAAAAAAAAAAAAAAAAAAAAACAAAACAAAAAATAAAGAAGAAGAAAAATACCCAAAAAATAAAAAATAAAAAATAAAAAAGTATAAATTACCAAACAATCTAACATAAAAAAAACTCCAGCAAAAAATAATTGTGTTCAGCGGATTAAAAAAAACAAAAATAATTCAGACCAACGAAAACCTATAAAACCAGAAAAAGCAAAAAAATGAAGAAAAAAGAAAAAGCAAAAAAAGAAAAAGAAACATAAGATTTTTTTATCTGAAATAATTTTAAAAAATACAATTGAAAAACGTATTTTCAAAAACTAAAAAAAGTAACTATCACATTTTTATAATTTAAAATCTCAAAAATTACCAGTTGTTAAATAAATACCATCATATTTTTAAAAATTATGATGCGTATTTTTTAAATAAAAAAATGTTGATTTGAGTAAATGAAACATACAAACAAACACTCCCATTATAGGTGAAAGTTGAAACTCAACTTTCCTCAAATGATGGCGCCCTGAAAACATTTGTTGCCGTAAACAAGTGGGCACACACTATTATCAATATTTATTTAACATTCCCAAATAAATAAATAAAATTTAATCCTTCAAACTAACTCGTGACAAGGAGAAGATGTTATGATTTCCCTATCAAGGCATGCAGCTACGACACTGCGCATACACTAAGCAATCACAAGCACTTGAAATATAATAGAAGAGGTCAAAATCTCATGTTAATGACCCACTCAAATGAGAAAATATGAGAAAAATGAGGTCCACTGATAAAAAAACAAGACAAAGGGAATAGACTTTGATAAATTCTCATTACAAACTTGATGATAATAGGGTAAAAAACACAAAAGTCTTATCACAGATAATTAAGCTCTCTCAATGTCAGATGAAGATATTTATAGGAGATTACTCACATTATTTGTTAATGGATGTTCTCATCAATGAATAATAACATTTTACAGCTATTATAACCTCCATAAGAACCAAACTGGTAGTGGCAAGACGCCGTTACAAGAATGCATATCCCTGTTGCATCCATTAACTATTATAATGCAACTCATGATACATGAAGATTCTGTATTTCAACTCGCAGAGTTTTAAGTTTTTCCTCGATTTCTGATAATTCATTTTGAACAACTAAAAGGTTGTCTAGTCTTTGTTGTGCTTTATCTTGATAAGGCTTGCCAATAGTTTTTACAAAGTTTTCCAAGTTCACAACAATTTCCAAGAGATCCTTTTGCATTGCTTCTTCAACTTCTCGTGCCAAGCCATCAGCTATTTTACCTACCTTATCTATCATCCTTCGCTTGCGAGATGGGAAATTTGAAACAGCTAGTAACCTATCAGAGAAATGAAGTATCAATCAGTTATTAAGAGCACTATCCCGTGATTCAAAACTTCTATCATATTTGATATATTAACAATCAAAGAGAAGCTGAACCACATATTTTCTGGAACTAAGATACTAAAAATCTCAATCATGTATTCATGCTACTGACTAATATATAGAGAAAAATGGCAGGATACATTACCCTCCAGCAGAACAAAGGCCAAGAGCAAGAAGATCCTCTACAGTGGTAGGTAGCACAGATGTCAGAAGAGAGGCAGATAAACCAGCAGCTCCTAGTCCACCAAATGTTCCCAAGTACTAAGATCAAAAAGAAAATATTCCACCTCAGTTTCAATAAATCAAAAATCAACAAAATGACAAATAATCTTGCTATACAGTTAATCTTATTTCATCTAAAACAAAATAAACTTCTTAGTAAAATAGGTCTTATTAAACAGCATAAAAGTGCAGAAGTTTTTCCAGAAGATAACTGAAGCAAGAACCAGTTACAGTATAACGCTAAGTTTGATGTTTTGGGATTGAAGTAGATTCATCTGCTTCCAAAAATCCGTTGACAGGTTCCATTTTAGAGTTTCAAAGAAAACAATTTTAGATTAAAAAGGGAAATTTTTACACAAGCTTTATTTTATAACACAAATGCACAATGCCACAAACATTACTTGGACTATAGGGCGTTGCCATTAAAATTGCTTCCAGACAATATTATTTACGTCCAATGGTTCATCTTTAAGCATAAAAATAAATAAATAAATAAAACACCCCCCACCCCCACCCCACACACACACCCAGCTCTTGAGCTTCGGAATATTGAATGCTACTAGAAGACATCCAGATTCCAATGCAATGAATAAAATAGGGGATCACAGGTTCAAGAAAAAAATAAAACACTAAATGAGGATAAAATGCAAATAAGTATCCCACAAAACAAAGAAAATTAGAACTCAAACATAAATGAGGTAGAGCTGGATAAAATAACTGACTGACAAATCTAAGCCACCATTCTACTGATAAAATAGTACTTGAATCTTAAACACATATAGTTCTACCCATGGTCCTACCGAAGAAGCAAGTTATCATTCATTTAATAAAATTTTCTAGCAGAGATTTGCTCTATGCTGCCAAAAAAGAAAAATCAAATCATTGTTGGCCATGCTATATTCTGCTCAAGCATGTTTTAACTTTCAATTTTTTACTACACTGATTCCTGGCTCAACTGGTTCGAGAACTATTTGAGAAGTAAAACTTATTATTACTAAGACATATTTGGACTAACCACTTCACGTATTTCCTGTTCAAACAGCTTTGAAGCTGCATCACTACTGAAGTTCTCAATCACTTTCAAGCTGAGGTCATCCACTTTTTCCAGCAACTCATAGGTCTGTAAATGCATCTGTGTGTTTGGATTAATAAATGAAGGCCATCTTTTTTCAAAAGATTCTTTGTACAGCTTCCCTTCATGTGCAGTATTTGATTTTAACAATAATGCATATTCTTCAAGAAGTTTCTGAAAACCCAGATAAAAATAAAAAGAAACAATAAATAAATTATAATCAATCAGGAGCCAAATAAATCTAAAGATGAGTGGAACCAAAAATATAGAGGAAACATATCAGAAGAAAATAAGGTTTTGGCAGAACTTCAGAAAATGCAAGAACTAAAGAGATGCAAAATCCCATTCCAGTAACCTAACTGAGGATCTTGCATAACCCCCACATGAATGCAATAAATTGATTTAGGGCTTCGAAATTAATAACAAGAAAAACAATGAAAGATGAGTTAAAAATATCAAACACACTATATAAAAACCAAGATTGGAGATATTCAAGTCAGTTCCTAAAAAAGGTCAGAGCGGTTAACTCACTTGTGCATCTGAAACTGCAGGACCAATTATATCATTTTGAACCCTGAGGGAAGCTTTTGTCATGGCAGATTTTTCCCCTTTAAATATGTATGAAACGGCAAGATCAATATTTGATATTTGTAGAGTGGATTCTATAAGCTCCAGAACACGGGATTTTGTCATTTCAATCTGCAATTTCATTCCCAGTATATTTCATAAACCAACACAAAACAATTCAACTAGTAGACTTTTAACTCAATGTGACTCTAAGAGTGATCGAAGGGAGGATAAGAGAGGAAATACATATTTTATGAAAATTATACCAGTGACAAAGTTCTTCTTCTCAAAGAGATGGTCTCCCTTTCCATCTTCATTGAGTACCCTTTAATGCTATTAACTATTTCATTCATCGTTATCAGATCCCGCTCAGCATTTTGGCATTCTTGTTTCACAAGAGTTTCACAAGTAGAAAGTATACGATCGGCAATGGCAATTGGAGTTTCAAGTTTGAGCTTCATTCTTTCCATTCCTGTTTCTGTTGAACCATCTAAAAAACTATACAGAAACTTCTCAAGTTCATAGAAGCTACTGATTTTCCAATGAGATTCTGACACTGATAATTCTTCATTATCTTTTCTTGTGTCAGAAGAAGCTGACAATTTTGCTTCAAGAGCAGACCGAGCAGATACTGGATATAATATCACATTTTCAGTGTTAAGCAAATTCCTTGTATTTTCTTTGATGAATGATATAGCTTCCTCAAGCTGTACAAATCATGAAGAATAATTAAGAACACTTCTAAGTTGTCTGACAGCTTTAGTAAACATACAAGTTACAGTCTCACTACCAGAAATTGACCAAAAAAATAAAAAATAAAGAAATGGTTGAACAAACCTCACTGGCATTTTGATAGAGGTCAGATTTATTCAAGACAAACACAACTTTCTTCTTCCACTGTTGAGTGTAACGCAAAAAAGCAACCTGGAATATAATTGAGAAACCAAAATCATCTTTGGAAATAACAAGTATTGGAGTGAGATATTTCCAGAATCTTACTGCTATTTTTGTTCTTCAAACATACAGGCAAGAGTCCAAAAGAAAATATCAATAGCTTGTGATCTTAATTTTCTTTGCAACAGATTTAGTGCTTCTCTAGATTGTACAACACTACTGCATGCATGCATGGGAAGCATAAGCAACTGGGTTGGAATTATCCAGACATCCACATCAATTTCAACCCATAATTTGTATCCTTTAATTCTCATACTAAGATTGCAACTACAAGAGTCTAAATTCTAAAAAATTTCACATTTAAAATCAATGAAGATATCAATATTAATGCAATCTAAAATCATGATACAAAGGAGCCATAAACAGAATTTCTGAGCAAAGAACTATCCAATAATATTTTCATAGGCAGTAAACAATATGTAAAGAAGTGGTAGCCCTAATACCCATAGATCACCAATCATCATATTCGAATCCATTGTCTATTGAAATAATAAAAATGCAAATAGTATGCCATATCACATTCAATTGGTGCAACTACTAATTTATACCTCACTTTCAGTTAATGGACGGTCAGCAGAAATGACAAAAATAAGCAAATCTGCACGAGGTACAAATTCCTCTGTGAGGCGTTGTTGCCTTTGAAGAATGACATTAGTACCAGGTGTATCAACAATGTTCATCTGTTTGAAAAGTTAAAAAAAAAATAAAAATTAAATCATTAGTTTCATCACATAAAACAGTTGTGCTGATGTTACATGTTGCTCCTTTGTTTAAAAGGTATGCCCTTAACAAAACAGACAGAAACAAATGATGTGTTTTCTACTTTTGGGTTTTACACTTGCACTACTCTTCCAGTTTTCTGTCCTTTCTGTCATCAGAGTTAACTGCCTTATCACTTTATTCCATTCAGTGACTATAGTTAATCACGGAAACTCATGTGTTAGTATTTTCTTTAAGGCACCTCAAATTTCTTTTGTTTCAAAGAGGATTATTCTGCTTCTTCATGGTAACAGAGCAATAAAATGTGCTCAATCCCACTGTAGACAACATCCTAACCAAACAAATAATCAACTTTTGCATCCTGTTTTAATAGGGAAAAAGTGACTGTATAATGCATCAAATAGAGTTGTTAAATTATTTTAATGCAATTCAGCATAAAGTGAAAATATCATTTCATTTGAAAAATAGCAACATGGCACATTCAAGTTTCAGTGCAAACTTGTCAAGGTTAGCTATTATTATCAGTTATTTTAGTCCAATGACAATAAGGATGCACAGGTAAAAAGGTTCACTCTCAAATTGATCATTGAGATTGATTAAGCTGACTAGCAACACATACTTCATGCTTGTTTGCACTGAAAAGAATTTGTGCACATGTATCTGTCTGCATACACATATGTAATAACTGGGTTCATTTGATCATGTATTTAAAGGATTAGAATGACTTAAAACCAAATGCAGAGGTATACATGAGATCAAACCAAAACACTCACTTCCTTAAGAATTGGAGCAGGAAGGTAGCATATGTATTGGCCATCTGGATGCCTTTCACAACGTTGAGGCTCTTCAGAATTATACTTGGAATAACGTAAGAAAGTGATCTCATTAGTTGTAGGAACCACACCCTCATTTAGGTATCTTTTTCCAAGAAGCGCATTAATAACAGTTGATTTGCCAGAATTAAATTCACCCTGTGCAAAGATACAAAGCCAAGGAAAGGAGGGGGAAAGTACCTTAGACAATATTTTTGTGAAGTTAATGGCATGAATAACTAACCAATATCAGTCAAATGTTTATTTTTATTCATGATAAAATTTATTTTGATTTTTTTGCAGATGAAATAGTCTTTAAGAAACATACAAACAAAAGAAATCGAGGGAAGAACAAGCAAGAAACATATACATATATATCAACGTCTTTCCATAGTTGCAGAACATTAATAGTACCTACCAACGCTTTGGCTCAACCCAATGCAAGTAAAATTATGGAAATAAGTACAAGAATGGGATCCTTAAAAGGTAATCAAGACTTAAGAAAAGATAACCTGTGGCTTGACAGAACAAATAGTCAGAAAAAAAGACTCTTTAGACAACTTGTTCACGAAATTTCTGAACAAATTAGAATTTTATGAAAATAGAACTCATGTTCTGATTTAACGCATAACAAAGAGGACAAACAAGTTGACTGAGATACAAGAATAAGCATATACAATAACAAGTGAAGGGACAAACTCACAACATTTTTTTAATCCAAAAGTTGTTATATGAAAAATAAGAAAATTATTATGGGTCACTTTAATTCTAGGTATTTTAAAGTAAAACAAGAAGGATTTATTTGAAATTTAGAGCTAATACCAATGAATATCCCTGGAACCAGAATTTGTTGAAGTTCAGCACACAATTACCACTATAGCCAGTAAAAATGGCTCATCAATTTGAGAAACCGCATCAATTAGAAGTGAAACCTCCTCCATCTGTCAATCAAAACCAGTGCTCTGACTCAGGCATAAAAAGGCAACAAAAGAATTGATAAAATGTAGAATTAGCTAATAAATAAATTAAACTACCAAATTTATATAATGATCACCTGAGGAGCAGCTTTATTAATAACATTCATAGCTTCAAGTAATATTGATCTCTCTTTTTCTATAAGCTGTTTTTCTCTGTCCTCCAAATTAACAAAGCCTGCCACCCTCTTTTTCCCATGAATATCATTTTCTACTTCCAATGGTTTAAGGGTATTGACGCTTTCAAGTTCAATCTCTGATTTTTCCTCCACTGCACTTACAGGGTTAAACAATTGACTCAAAGACTCATCACTAAACAACCTTAAATCTTCCAATGACATAGCTAAACCACCAGCACCAGATTTTAGCAATTTTGATGCCTCCATAATTGATGCAGCTGCTCTATGTGTAGCATAGATAACAAAGATTGGTATTTTCACATCCGTAAATCCAGGGTACATTTTTAGATCAAGATGTTTCTCTTGGTCAAGACCATATATAAGAAAATCAGCACCTTCAGAATTAGATGCATTTATGGCGGCCCTAGAAGTTCGCACACTTCTGGCTACTAATGGGAGAACAACAGATTCAGAATTGGAATCCAACATCATGTTTCTTGCCACAATGGCAGGAAGACCTGTAAGAGAAGGTATAAATGCATTAGCTTTCATGTCCAAGAATTACTACTAGAAACTAAAAAACCACAATAACCAAAGGAAGAAACGAACACCAACTGGTTAAAACCAATATATGTACGTGTAATTGCCTGGACCACAGCAATCACAACGCTAGTGTAATGAAAAGTTTGTATGCAACAAGACAATTAAAAAGGAGTCATTAACAGATTCAGATAAGAACCTCATGGAGAAAATTTTCATAGTGAATGAAGTACTATAGTCTACATCACGCATGAACTACCAATTAGTAACTAAACAATTATCATCTATTGACCTCTGAGCTTGAGTAAAACAGAATTTGTCATCTCGATGGTGAAAATTTCACTCTAACAGTATTGAATTTCAAAAAAATGAAGGGACACTACAAGCTAAGGATTTTCGTTGCACGATAACATAGGAATAAGCGTGAAACCAGTGAATGTAAACTGAAGTTCTTGAACGAACCCACATAAAGAAATGAATCAAATAGGGTGGTATGAGAATTGGAAAGCAAAATATTTCAAGATAAAACTGAATTGCAGCAAAAAGTAATATAGTTGGAAATTAATACGAAAAATTAAGCTTAAGCAAACCTTGATCAGAGAGAACAACCCCGCTAGCATTAACAGCAGCAGCAATATCAACGCGCTCTCCAATCAATAAATATGCACGATCTCTGACTACAGACTTCAATATACAAGCAGCCTCATACAGTGTCTTCCCGCTCCCATCACCGCCATTAACGACAATAATTCCAACCCACTTAGAAACGGCCTTATCAATAAAATCCAAAGAATCTTGGTCACGCAAGACGTCGTTAGGGTGAAGCTGGAGGACAATGTTGGGGATCTTGATTTCAGGGCGCTTGTACCCACCGGGAAAAAGGGTTCTCGGCAGCGGAGTTGGCAAGTCCTGATTGATTGAGTGTTGAAAAGGGTTGTTAGAGATTGAAAGAATAGGAAAATGATGGGTTCGGTAAGGTGGGGATTTGAAGCGAGGGAGAGGAGTAAAGAAGGGAAGAGATGGGAATAGATAAAGAGAAGTGGTGGAGGTGTGGAAGGAGAGAAAAGGTGTCATGGAAGTGAAGATTAGTTTGTTATGTGAAAAGAAAAGAGAGTGTTTACAGTGATGAAGAAGAAGAATAATGAAGAAGAAATTGTGTTATCTGCAACGGCAAGCTTGTGTTTTTGTACAGAGTAATGTAATCTTCTTTCTTATCCTTTCTATTCTCCACAAAGGAGTGACTATGGAGAATCTACGCTGATTCTTTATTAAACCTTAATAATTTCAATTAAATTATGAAATTGATGAATACATTCTAAAATTTTTTAATAAAATTTCATTTTTATTATATTATTAGTGTGTTTATGAATAATAATTTTTTAAAATTTTTTAGACATATAATTTTTATATTTATTAAAATAATTTTATAGTTTTAATGTAATACTATAAATATTAAATTATTTATCTAAATTTATAAACTAACAAAAGAAAATTATATATATATATATTCTAAAAAAATAATAATTTATAAAATTATTTTAAATATATGTTAAATGATTGTTTTAAAATTTGTTATCATGTGTGGAGTAATTTATTTAAAAGATTAACTCACATCATTGTATTTTTATAAGTTACAACTAAAAATTTATATAAATAATATATTTAATACTTTTTGATAATTTTTCACTTGTCTCATATAATAAATTTGATATAAGTTAAATAAAAAAATAAAAATAGTGCAAAGTGCAAGTCCATAAGTAATTGAAAATTAACTTTTATTAAAGGTTTGAATTTATATTTTTTATTTAAAAGCTAACTTTTATAAAAATTATTATTGAAATTTAAAATATTTATTAATTATTAGTATATATTTGTATTTAATTTTTTTTTTTTTTGTATATGTACATATAATTAAATAAAAATTAATTTAAAATTTAAAAATAACCATTAAAATTTAAAATTTAAAAATCAAATGATGAATTCAATCTTTTTATTTTTTTAATTAATGCTATTGTAATTAAAATTACTGCTAAACTTTCAAATTCGAATATAATTGAAAAAAAACAACAACAAAAGGATACAATTATAAAAATTATGTAAAGTTTAGAATATATTTATTAAAGTAGTTATTTAGAGAGATGAATTATATATGATTATTTTAATTAATCATATATAATTAATTAAAATTTTATTTTAACCATTAAAATTTTAAATGCGATTACATAAAATAAAAATATTTTAATTAATAATTAAATAAGATTTTTATAAAATTAAAATTGAGTAAAAAATAATATTTTAATTTGTTGATAATTATTATTTATATTCGATCAATAAAATAAATTATAAATATTGAAGCAATAAGAGTAATAATTTAATAAATTCAAATTTATATAAAATTTATCTGCATGTAAATTTTAAAATATAATGTTACAAATTATAAATTATGAATATTTTAATTACTTATTAATATTTTCAAGTTTTTAATTAAGATTAACAATTTAAAAATAAATACGATTTGTAATATAATTTTTTATTTAAAAAAAAAACATAAAATTGACGAAAAAATTAAAATTTTTGTTAAAAAATAAAATTTTAAATAAGTTTATTACATTTCTCTTATTTTTATTCTTAATTTTATCTTAATTTTATTAAAAAGAGTAACTATGTTAATAAAAATACCTATTAACAATTAAAATGATATATTAAAAAGTAAAATAAAAAAATATTCAACATAGAATAATAAATACACTCAATAATAATAAAAATAAAAAGATAGTTGACATATATTTTTTTTATTATTTATAAACAATAAAAATAGAAATCAAAATAATGGAAAATTTTTTAATTAAATCCTTAGGTTTATACACTTTTATTAAATGAAAATTTTTAATTTTTTAAAGTTTATATAATTAATTTAATATTTTATTTTTTATGAAAATTCAATTTTGTTAAGAATAATAAATTGTAAATTATTATCTACGTAAAAATAAAAAAAATAATATTATTGGAATGCATAAAATTTAATACATCATATATAAATATAAAATAAAGAAAATTGAATTAAAAGCTAATAAAAAATTAAAGTTGAAGAATTCATTTATACAAATAAATACATAGATATAAAATTGACTAATTAATGTGTAAAAATAAAGAAAAATAATTTAAAATTAATAAAAATTCAAAAAAATGAATTCAAACTAAAAAAATATAAAAAATATTATGTTTAATATGAAATATTGATATTTTGAATGAATATAATAAATTAATATTTTGAAATGAATATAAATATAAGAAAAAATAACGATCTCCTGAATATATATTTATAATAAAATTATTTTACATAATTATTATTAAAATATGAATTAAAATATAATTAAAACTATAACTTATGTTTATATTGTATTTTTTTAATATAATTATGTTAAAAAAAAAGATATATTAAACTAATTAATTTAAATATTATAGGGTTCTTTTTGTATTTTATATTAAAAATCATGTTTTAATGGACAATTCAAAAAATTTAACTCCTACAATTAAAAGACTTGTATATATATTAGTCACTTAATACATGCATCACACACGTGATATTTTATGGTACATAGCATGTGAAATTAAAATTATAAATATAACATAAATATAAAAATTAAAATTGATAGAAAAATATAAATTAATTAAAAATTTATGTAATTAATTGTATTAATAAAAATAATAAATGAGTGAAAAATTTTCCATGAATATTTAACTAATTATTATTAATCATTTCAGTGTAAGTTTTGCCTTTATCAATAAGGTATTTAAAAAGTTAATATATTTTTATAATTTAGTATAATATTATTATTACTTTTTAAGAAATTAATTATTTTGTTTAAAAAAAATTATATGATAATATATTATTACAAATACTTATTTGTTATGAAAAATAAAGAAAACAAAATAAGAACAAGAACAAGAATAACAATGTAAAAAAGAGAATATTATATTATCTTCTTGGTGTGTATTACAAAGTAATATGAACTCCTATTTATAAAGTTTATCTTCATCATATGTTACAATATATAAAAATCAACCATAAATTACAATATAAATTGTGCAATAAAATTCAATTTAATTATAAAAACTTATGAGTAGTGGAATAGATGAATAGATATCCATATTTATCTTATGAGTAGTAGGATAGATGAATGGATATCCACATTTATCTATATATTTATAACATTCTCCCTTAGATGTCCATCTTTATAAAAAATATGCCTCATTAAAACCTTACTAGTAAAAACCCAGTGGGAAAAAAAACTAGTGAAGGAAAAAGAGTACAATATTGCCGTATTGCAAATGGTATACTGCCTCATTAAAAACATTACCAGGAAAACCCAATAGAACAAAACATTTGGTTAAGGGAAAAAGAGTACAGTATTAAACTCTCCCTATTTGCAATATCACTGAAAATCTTTAAGGCGTCACATTTCAAAACTGTTAACTAATTTCTTGAATGTTGCAATAAGCAATATCTTAGTTAACAAATCTGTTAGATTATCACTTGAACGAATTTATTAAACACCAATTTCACCATTTTTTTGTAATATATTAGTGCGCTTATTGTATAAGATATGGTACTTCAGGACCAAAAAATATATTTATTATATTTTCTAACTGAAAAGAGTCCTTATTTACATTAAGTGACCGAACAACCATTAAACTATTTAATGAATGTGTTTTGTATATAAAATTATAAATGAACTTTTTGTGTATGAGTTAACTAATAAATAAATTTTTTTTTTGCCAAATATTCAATTTGTAATCGAGACATAATTTTATTTTTCAAAATAATGTATCTCAAATTCTTTTTTCAAACAATATGTTACTTTTGAAAGTTTTTCAGATTTTCCAATAATATTCAAATCATCAATATATAAAATAATTATGGCAAATTCATATACAAATTTTTCTATAATATTACTTTTATATTATACTTTGAATAAGTATTCACTAAAATGATTTTACCACATGGGCCCAAATTGTTTTAATCCATACAAAAATTTTTGTAATTTAATTGAATAAATTTCTTGAGAACTTAAATTATATTTTTCTAGCATTTTAAATCCTTCAGGGATTTTCATATCATTATCAATTGAGTCATATAGGTAAGTTGTGACTACATCCATTAAGTGCATATCAAGTCTTTCATGCACTACTAAATTAATAAGATATCAAAATATTATTGCATTCACCATATGAGAGTATATCTCTTCATAATTGAATTTAGGTATTTGCGAAAAATATTATGTCACAAGTATTGTTTTGTATTTTACAATTATATTTTTCTCATTTTTTTTTCGCATAAAAATCTATATGTATCTAACAATTTCATATCTTCTGATGTTTGGATTACTAGTCCGAAAACTTTATGCTTTTCAAGAAAAACTAATTTTGCTTGTATTGTATTTTATTCAATCAACTCTATTTCAACATTCTTGAACAGATCGTGATTTAAAATCATCATTTTCATTCATAATATTTAATGCTACATTATATGCAAAATAATAGTCCACAACCATTTCATGTTGATTCTATCTTTTTTCAGAACTAACATAATTTATTAATATCTCTTTATTTTTATTAATTTCAGGTATTTTTACTTTTTCAGGAAGTGTATCCATGTTAGTATCTGTATTTTCAATAAAATTATCTTTATTATTTATTTCTTTTCTCTTTCGAGGATTTTTACCCTTATAACCAATAGCTTTTCACGCTTCAAGCGTTATTGAGATTCATTAATATTAATATATTATCATTTTGGGACGACAATACAAATTAAAATATTAACAACTGTTATATGAAATTTTGTTACTCGTTTTAAATCAGCAAGTGTATCTGACAATAAATTTGCTAATTTTTGCAGATAAATTAATTTATAAATTTCTTGTTCATATTATTTTGTATTTCTCAACTTTTATTATCTCCCCCTGATACTGAGAATATTACTTTATCAAATGACAATCTGCAAATCGAGCAGTAAATAGATCTCCCATTAATGACTCAAAATATTTAATTATTAAGGGAGATTTATATCCAACTTATATTTCTAACATTTTTTAAGAACTCATCTTAGTATATTGTGGTGCAATAATTAGAATATACACTACACATTTAAAAAATTTTAGATGAAAAATATATAGCTTTTGACCAAAAGTCAATTGATTAATTTGAAAAATCTTCTAGTTTTTCAATGGATTCAACGTGAATTTTCAATATTTTTCCATTATTTTTAAATCAAGATGATCTAACTTATTATTTCAAATAATAAAAATATTTGGATATGTAAACTTTTGGTTTACTATAAGATTCTTTTCAATTTCACTAATTTTTGTATAATACAAATTAGAGAAAATAACAGAAAATTTTTCACTATATTTTTCTACCCGAAATAATACTTGTAATATGGAGGTATTATTAATTCCTCTCATTTTCTGTCTCAATATGATATTCATTACTGTGAATATTTTTAAAACTTAACAAATTTCTATGGGACTTTGGAGAAAATAATGTATTTTGTATAGTAAATTTTATTCCTCTTGTGATAATATATTGGTTCTTCTAGAATTCTCAATTATTTTTTATTTTATCATAAATAATTGTCTCGCTCATTTTCAAATAAGAAAAATATTTGATATTTTTTAAATTGTACGAGTTATCACACCATTCACAATATATATAGAAATCAATTCTCCTTTTTAATATTTTCAAAAACATATTTGTCATATCAATGTAAGCAATATATATATGATAATAGTTAAGATCATCATTATTAGAGACAAAATTTATCTTCATATTTTTTTCTCTTTTGCGGTGTTCGATAAATATCAATAAGATATTTTATCATACGACAAGTATTTGACCAATTTTTCTTCATACCATATCGATAATATTTATTTTAAAAAATTTTGTTCACCTTTTCTATTCTTATTTCTGTATAATTTTATCCCACTTCTAGTGGTGATAAATATTCTTATGAAAAGAATAATTATTATATTTACTTTTAAATTTCATAGTATTATTGTTATATATTACCACATTCACTTCAGGGAATGAGATAAAATCACTAGAATATATTTCATGAATTTTTCATTAACAACTTATTATTTTATTCAGTTGAATAACATTACATTCACTTCAGAGAATGAGATTGAACCAGAATGCATGAAATTAATTCATAATATTTTTACAATCTTTTTATCGATATTGCTACTGCAGGAGCATATTCGATATATGAAAAATATTAACAAATCATTTTAAGTGTTTAGTATTTTATATATTATTTCACAATACCTATACTTCATTATTATTTTCAATAAATCATAAAGATTTTATTAAAATATAGAAAAATCTTAATTCTAATAGCAAATATGAATATAAAACTAAATAATGTAAATAAAAGTAAATCATATGTAATTTATTAAGATGGTGACATAAATAAATAAGATATGTTAAATTAAAATATTAAGAGTGGAAGAACTTACATGAAAGAGAATCGTGCTGATAACGTGTTATGAAAAATAAAGAAAACAAAAACAAGAACAAGAATAAGAATAAGAATAAGAATAAGAATGTAGAAAAAAGAGTTTTTTATTGTCTTCTTGGTGTGTATTACAAAATAATATGAACTTCTATTTATATGGTTCATCTTCATCATATGTTACAATATATAAAAATCAACCATAAATTACAACATAAAGGTGCAATAAAATTAAACTTAATTATAAAAACTTATGAGCAGTGGGATAGATGAATAGACATCCACATTTATCTTATGAATAGTAGGATAGATGAATGGATATCCACATTTATCTATATATTTATAACAATAAGGTATTTTTTTTCCCTCTTGCCAAACACACATTTTATTTTCTAATTTTTATTCTTAATATTAAACAGAAGTATGCATATAAAGAATAAAAAAAGCAAACAACTCTTCATAAAATTATTAAATTTTTATCATTTAAATATGATCCATAATTTAGAGAACATATAATTCTTTATAATACAATATTTACATTTACATTTATAATCGCATTTTTGTTATATAATTTACTATTTTTCAGTATTTTTTAAACTGGCTTCAAATTTTTATGGCATAATGTTTATACGCGAAGCAATCATAAAAAATATTGAAATCTCAACTGGTTGGTGTATAGAGTATGTTTTCAATATAAGAGCAATGTTAAAAATTATAACGATCAAGTGTGGTGTGACAATTGCTGGAATATTAAATGATCCTCCAATTTGCTGGTAATTTTTATTAAATAATTAACTATTTATGTTTTATATTATTCAAATTTTTATTGATATATTCTTTTGTTTTTTCTAGTATAAGTTAAATGCATTAGTTGAGGATGATACGATATCTACATCATTTTGTATTTTTTATCGTGCTGCTGTTAATTTAATTAGTTTGTCCGCAAATAATTTAGCCAAGGTTGTAAAGATAGATTTTCACTATCACCGTTGATGACAAAAAATTTTGGATTGCACCGTCGATTTTAAGTTATTTTGAGTTTTAGAGCTGAAAATTCGTACAATTTTTCGTTCAAGGTTGTTGATATCTTTAAAATTGATAACCAACCATGATTAAATGTTTCAACAATTATCAAAAGTCCTACCTCCAATTCCACATTAGTTCTTAAACCTTTTGTTTCTGAATTAAAAAAAAAAAGTTGTTAAAAGAATTTTAACTTTTGAAGATGTTGATTATGGTGATTTCAGTAAAGTTACAAATTCTAATTCTGCAATCAATATGGCCTTAATAACAATGAGTAATGAATTACCAGTAAATCTATTTCTTGAAGAATCACCAGAGAAAAAAATTTATACAAAGTAAAAATATGCATTAATTACAATAATTTCTGATATTAAATAAATTACAAGTATTAATTATATTTTTTTTATTACTATTGCAAGTCAAGTTCATCAATGTCCCATCCTTCTAAAGAATGATATTATGTTTTAGTTTTATTTTACAATAAATTATGTAATTTTTTTTTATAAGAATTAAGTATTTTTATTTAAAAAATTATATACATACTTATATATGTTTATTAATCTATCTTAAAATATTTATTCTCATTGCTTGATAATATGCTTTCATTTACTATATTGTCTAATTACTTAATAATATACATTCATTTTACTATATAATTTTGATATTGATTGTCACACCCCAACTTCAGTGGTGCGACGGTCCTAGGGCAAGGGTAGGCTTAAGGCTATCATAAACCCGCAGAACTCCCATATCCTGATTCTCCTACACATTTATTGTCACAGCCCAACTTAGGAGCCATGACGGTCCTAGGATACGGGTGATGCTTATGCTACCAATACCACGAAGAACCCATTAATAAAACTATATGACATGCATACACAAATCAGCTTAATATTGCTTAAGCCATACAAACAAAATCGGGCAGCATCTCCTCTATTTAAGGAGCATGCCCTGGCTAAAAATAGATTATAAACACTTTTATAATCAATCTCATCCCAATCAAATCAACAGATCCCTCTGGATCTCCACAATTCCTAAACTCATCCATAATTCCATATTTAACACAATCTCAAATATAAACAACCATATATAGATATTGACTTGCATTCCAAGCCAAGGACTTAATATACAAATCTAAAATGCATCAAACATACATAACAAATACAGGCCAACTAAAACAGTACCATGGAACTTTAACTATATACTTTATTTACAATATTTTTGGAACTTGAGTTTACATAATAAAATAAGCTTCCAAGGTGGAGATGAAGTGCCAATGGAATACGCGCCGCTCTGCTAACCTGAAATGATAACCACTAAAGGGGGTGAGTATAAAGATATACTCAGTGAATCCATAATGCCGAATAAATACTGTAAAAAACAAGATATAAAGTAATGCCCACATAAGGCCCGAAGATTCAACAACTGATGATCAAATAACTGAAGGTTAAATAACAGAAGAATTAAATAACTGTAGATTCAATAACTGTATAACAGAATAAATAGTAGAACTTTGTATCAATAAAAATAGGGATAACCAGGATTGTAGATAAGGCAAACCACATATGATACCACAGGATATAACTGTATTTCATGTCATAAACTTTACTCATCATAAAACTGTATGCCATT
>CANXYC010231474.1:0-17141 GCA_948193065.1 Aleurites moluccanus | reverse complement strand
ATTTTGAGTATTAATGTATTAAAAATAATTGGGACAGATTTGAAAAATATAGGAGAAGAAATGAGAACGAACAAAGAAAAGAGAAGAAAAAGATATCGTGAAATTAGCTACTGCTTCTCCTTTTAAAATAGGCTACTGCCTCTCAGCTTCCCACTTCGCCAAACTCACTTCGCATATCCCACTTTGCATATGCCACTTCGCATATCCCACTTCGCATATCCCACTTCGCCAAACTCACTATGCATATGCCACTTCGCATATCCCACTTCGCATATGCCACTTTGCCAAACTCACTTCGCATATGCCACTTCTCATATCCCACTTCGCATATGCCACTTTGCATATGCCACTTCGCATATGCCACTTCACATATCCCACTTCGCCAAAATCAGTTCGCATATCCCACTTCGCTTATGTCCATTTTGGCGAGCTGGAATCCTACCTCGCTAGCCATCTTGCCACCTCGCACTAAAATGGCTCGCGAGCTAGATAAAGAAGTCCAAATGTCCTGATTCTTTTTTTCCTAGTTAACTTAGACACACAGGGCCACAATTCCATGCTTACCTCTCCAGCTTGATCAGCCTCTAACCATTTTTTAGAAAAATGACAAACAGACTCAAATTTTCACATTCTCAGAATAAACATCAAACTTACTATAGGAATTAAAGAATTAGACAAGTTATGATTGAGGAAGCATATCTCCTCACACACACAGAATTTTATAAAACAATTCTACAGATTTATAAAATATATATAAATCTACAATTCTAATAATTTACTCTTTTAAAGCCACAAAACTGGCTCACAAAAATCTTTCCTGCATACAAAAATTCTGAAATTCTCCAAACATTAATCTATCCACAACCATCTCAATAATCAGTAATAAAATAATAAATAAAATATTTATTAACGGGTATTACACTGCCCATAGACTTTCGGCTTAGTGCATCAGCTACCATATTAGCTTTTCCCTGATGGTAAAGGATTTTACAATCATAATTCTTAAGCAACTCCACCCATCTACGCTGCCGAAGATTCAGATCCTTCTGATGAAATATATACTGCAAACTTTTATGATTAGTATATATCTCACATTTAGACCCATATAGATAATACCTCCAAATCTTCAATGCAAACTCTACAGCTGCCATTTCTAGATCATGTGTCGGATAGTTCGCTTTATGCTTCTTTAGCTTATGAGAAGCATAAGCAATTACTCTCCTATTCTGCATCAATACACACCCCAAACCAACTCGGGAAGCATCACAGTATACAGTAAACTTCTCACCCTCTGTTGGTAATGCTAACACTGGAGCACTCATGAGGCAAGACTTCAAAGTCTGAAAACTGCTTTCACACTTATCAGTCCATAGATAACGCTCCTGTTTCCGAGTCAGCTTAGTCAACGGAGTTACAATTCTGGAGAAATCCTTCACAAATCGTCTGTAGTACCCTGTCATACCCATAAAACTACAAACTTCAGAAACACTGGTAGGCTGAGGCCAATTCGCAATTGCTTTAATCTTCTGAGGATCTACTTTGATACCATCTTTACAAACCACATACCAAAGAAAACATACTTTGGTTAGCTAGAGCTGACATTTAGATAGCTTAGCATACAGCTGATGCTCTCGAAATGTCTGCAATACGATCCTCAGATGCTCTGCTTGCTTCTCCTCACTCTTGGAGTAGATAAAAATATCATCAATGAAAACTATGATAAACTTTTCCAAGAATGGCTTGAATACCCTATTCATAAAATCCATAAATGCAGCCGGTGCATTAGTCAACCTGAATGGCAACACTAAAAACTCATAATGTCCATATTAGGTTCTGAAAGCAGTCTTAGGTATATCACCTTTCTTAATCTTCAACTGGTGATACCCAGATCTCAAATCAATCTTCGAGAAATGATTGGCGCCCTAAAACTGATCAAACAGGTCATCTATCCATGGCAACGAATATTTGTTCTTCATTGCCACCTTGTTCAGCTGCCTATAATCGATGCACATTCTCAAAGAGCCATCCTTCTTCTTTACAAATAACACTGGAGCACCCCATAGAGAACTACTCGATCTAATGAATCCTCTATCAAATAACTCCTGCAACTGCACCTTTAATTCCTTCAATTTTACTGGTGTCATTTTGTAAGGAGGAATGGATATAGGATCGATGCCTAAATACACCTCAATCTCAAATTCAATCTCCCTTTCTGAAGAAAATCCTAGTAACTCTTCAGGAAAAACATCAGGAAACTCCTGAACTACAGGTATCTGATCAAGCTCTACAAATGACTTCTGCACATCTATCACATGAGCTAAATAAGCTGAACAGCCTTTTCCTATCATCCTTCTAACCTGGATAACATAAACTAGATTAACTCTAATCTCCCATCTATCTCTCAGAAATTCAAACTCTGGCTGCCCCTTAGGCTGAAACTTAACTTTCTTCTCATAACAATCAATGACTGCACGATGTGTCGTGAGCCAATCCATCCCCAAAATAACATCTAGCTCTAACACAGGCAGTTCTATTAAATCAGTAAGCAATATTTGTCATCAATTTCAATCACACAATCAAGATAGTAGTAATCCACATCAATACTTTCACCCATTGGTCTAGCTATCACTAAAGGCACATTCAACAATTTCCTTTCCTTTTTCAATTTAGGTGCAAATTATGGTGAAATAAAGGAATGCGTAGCACCAGAACCAAATAAGGCATCCACAATCTCATTATGAATCAGAATAGTACCTGTAACCACATTGTCTGATCTATATGCCTCCTAGGTATTAATTGCAAAGACTCGCCCCTGTCCTCTGCCTGCTGGGGCTTGACTGCTAGGAGCCTGACCTCCTCTGCCTCTACTAGAAGCCTCTCTGACTACATTCTGACTCATCTGCACCATAGGCTGAGAAACTGAAATAGATATTTACTGCTCACCCCACAAAGGACATCTGCTAACATAGTGACCATGCTACCCACATTTTAGACAGGCACTAGTTTGATGTCAGCCCTCCCCTCCGAGCCTTTTACCATAGAATCTATAGATAGGCACACTAGGCATCTGTGCAGCTGGTCTAGAGGAACCCTGAGAATATACAAGTGTTGACCGTACCACTGGTTGTCCCCTACTCTGAATCCTCCTCCTCTAACTACTCGATGAAGGTTGTTGATCAAATCGAGGCACTAACTCTACCTGTCTAGGCTGGGAGCTGTTCTCCCTCCTTCTACTCTGAGCTCCTGGTCCTCCTTTCCTCTTTTAATCTCTTTTAGCCCTTTCTGCTTTATATTTCTCTTTCATGTGTGTAGCTTTGTCGATAACTATCGTTAGAGATATGAATTTCATAACCAATAGAGCATTATGAAGCAAAGCATGTAATCCTCTCCTGAACCTGCTGATCAGATCCGCCTCAATAGGAACACTATGAATAGCATACCTACTCAGCCTTATGAACTCCTTTGCATATTCTTCCACTGACCTATCTCCCTGTTCCAACTGCTTAACCTGAATAAGATTCTGAGTCTTCAACCCCTCTGTAATAAACTCATCAATCAACCCCTAATGAAACTCAGCACATGTAGGAGGATGCTCACTATACAGTTTAGGCTCCATCCTATGAGAAAACCAAGTCCAAGCTTTCACTTTCAGCAACAACCCAACTAACTCCATAGCTCTAATGTCAGAACAAGGTAGTCTCCTAACTACATTCTCAACCTCCTCAAGAAAATCTATTGGATCATCGCCTCTATCTCCTCTGAACTCAGGCAAGTTTAGCTTCAGAAAGCTAAACATAGATACTCCACCCTCATCTATAAGTCTGTAACCTCCATGTATAGCAAGCTCCCCAGGAACCACAACTAGTTGTACAAGAGCCTCTACTGCAATAAGTGGGGGTACTACTGCTGGAACTAGTGGTAGCTGCATATTCTAACGTTCCCGCCTCAAATCTGTCAATTCACTGCATAACTCCATCATCCCCCTCATCATCTCAACTCTTCAGGGATTGTCGCCCCTTTTTGTATCCTTTGTAGTCCATCGGGATCTGGACGGATCCTCTAAAACTGAATACTCTCTTACTAACAACTCATTAGAGGCTACCTCTGTCTCCCTGGTATCTCTATCCCTATCATCAGATATCTCTGTAATCTGTCGGTATATTACAAAAATACAGAATACTAACACATATCTGATGAATACAGCAAAAGATGATACATGAATTCTTATACTCCATGGTTCACTTAATTCTACCCATTCTGTACGTAGTCACTATTCCTCTGTAATTTAGGTACTATTCATCTATAACTTAGTGCTCTGATATTTATAACCTAGGGCTCTGATACCACCTCTGTCACGATCCGGTTTCTAGATTGTGGCGGTCATAGGATGCAAGAGATGCCAAGGGCGACTGGCACCTGTAGAACCCAACATCACATGCAAATATCTATAACCATCAATAATTAATCAATTTACTTAGTTACTATTCATTTTGCAATTCCGTAAACTGTCTGAAATTTTATGATGTTGGCTATAACATCCATCATCACATATCATATCAATACTCATATATCATATAATATTATATAAACATGTTCATAGACTAACTATCCCAACATATCCCATGGAGCAGCTAGATTATGAACATCAAAATACTGTATTTAAAATAATTACATTAATAACAAAAGACTGCAGGAATCCACAGAGAGTCTAAAATTGGGATTATGCTATCTACTCAGCACCTGAAATGGGTAAACAAAGAAAGAGATGAGTATATAAGATACTCAATGAATCTAATATGCATTACCAATGAATATGGTTTGGATCAATCTCAAATGGTAATAGAGGAAACAATGATGTCAATATGTCAATATAAACAGCTTATATGTCATGACCCGATTTTAGATTGCGTCGGTCTTAAGATGCAGGAGATGCCAATAGCGACGGGCACCCGTAGAACCCAATATCACATGCAATTTCTATAACCATCAATTAATTAATCAATTTACTTAGTTACTATACATTCTGCAATTCTGTAAACCGTCTGTAGTTTAATGTTGTTAGCTGTAACATCCATCATCATATAACATATCAACACTCAAATATCATTGGAACACCAAGTCCTAACTGAGCCCAGTATAGTTAAGGACCTTCGGGAATTTTTGTTTATTTCTTTGGAATTAATTTGATGTGCTTACAAGTGTGTTTGATTGTTAATTGATTACTTGGGAAAAAATAAAATAATCATAATAAAATAAATAAATAAAATAAAATAGCCAAATTGGGTTACAAAAATAATAGGACTTAATTGCAAATGGGAATAAAAAGTAGGGATTTAATTGGTAATTTATAAGGACCCAATTGGAGTAAAAGAGTAGGAGGGAGGAGTAAGTGATACTTTTACTCATCTTGATTCAATGAATCAAGGTATTGGTACATTCTAATCCTAAAGATGCATGTATAGGTTGCAAGACTTGCTTTATGAGATGGGTTACATGGGATTGGATTTCAAAGCTCCACTAACTATTAAATTAACCAAAACAATTCTGCATTTTTATCCTTTCCCCTCCAAAACCATGTGCATCTAAGAAGAAGAAGAAAACTCCTCTTTTTGGTTCAGCCATTGTTATGCATTGAAGGTCTTAGAGTTTTTTTTTTTAGTTTGGGTGGAAAACCTTCATCTCATATCCTCCATTTCTTTAAGCTAAGCTCCAATTTCAGTTTGGTTGTGTCATTTGAGAGCTAGGGTTCGGCCATTTAAGGTAATTGAGTAGGTAAGTTCAAATTTATGGTTGGTTAGTGATTTATTAACCTTTGAATGTTGCCTTGGATGCTTGAATTGTGGAATTTAAATTTTAGTTGAGAAAATGGCAAAGTGGCCGAATTGATTTGGGAAAATTAGGGAAAATTAATTTTTGTGTTTCAATTGAGAAATTGATAATATAAATCATGTTAAATAGATGTAATTAATGTTAATTGAATGATGAATTGTAGATTGAATTTCAATTTTGGAATGAACATGAAATCGAATTGGGAATTAGGGTTTTAGTATGGAATTCCTTCAAAAATTCTGCAATTGAATGTCTAAACTTTTAATTGGCATGGTGAATTGATGTTTGAGTACTTGAATTGGAGGAATAAACTTAAAGGAAGAAAAGCCCCTTTTGGCCGGATGCCAAAATTGGGGAAAAGGGAGGGGGGGATTGCCTAGTTTAGTGAAATTGGTTGGTTTGATGTGTAATTGGTGACTTGAATTAGCTAATTATAAGTTTAATTGGAGAATTAAATGTTGAATTGGGAAAAACCCCCAAAACCGAACCTAATTAGGGCAAGCATAAGGAAATTGGTTTGAATTTTGTGTAATTAAGCTTAGAAATGTTAAATTGATAGGTTTAATTGTTGAATTGTGAAGTTGAATTGGAAAAATGGAGCTTTGGTGATTTAGCCCCATTGGGCCGAATGGTATTGAGCTAAAATTTGGGGTTTATGTGTTAATATGTGTGTGCAATTTGATAGGTGTATGTGATATGGTTAATTGATAGGTATTTGTAGCATATAAGAAGAGATTGGTATGTTTGTTATGAGTTTAAAATGTGTTTAGGTCTTTATGACCTATAAAGTTCAAAATGCTTTGGCATGAAACCTAGGCTTGAACGTAAGCCCAAACTTGTTTTTATATGTTAATATGTGTATGAATTTATGTATTGTACAAGGAATTGGAGGTTTAAATATTGGTAGCCTAAGATTGGCTTTGGTCGAATGGACTATATATGCATAAAGGGAAAAATCGCCATTTGATAGGAAATGTGACCATTGGTTGTGAATATATGTGAATTTGATATGTATTGTGTGTATTTGTGATGAATGAATTCTTACGGAGAGTATATATATATAATTATAGGCGAACCTCCCGAGAAAGGGACTAGTCGGACAGTCGTCACATCCGTTAGGGGGTCGACGGGCTAGCTTAGGGCTTCGTGTCTTAGCTATATTTTAGAAGTAAGTTTTTATATATAAGTATCGCATTTATACATCATATAGCATAACATATGCATTTGAGTTGATTGGATACTTAAAAACCCTAGTTTTATTTGAAAAGTCAAATTGGCACCTAAAATGACCCTCCGAACTGACCTAAATTGTCATAAACTTCCATCTGTTATAATTTGAATCCTAGATAGTGTTTTGACCCAATACTTGGTCCAATCCTTTCCCCTATCCCTAAGCTTCAAATTGATACCAAATAGTCCATCTAAATGTGTTCCTAATATAGAGAACCAGAAACTCCTCGAAAATCCTAAAACGGACCCGTAATTTGACTTGCCAGTTGCGTCAGCGAAACTGGGCCCCAACGGGCCCGTTTCTTAACTTTGGCTAGAATGCCTATTTGATACATGTGATATGAAAATGAATTGTTATGTATGAAATTGAGCTATATTTGATCCTATATCCAATATATGAGACTTTTGTATGTGATAACATAACAGGGCTACTATGACGGGGTAGTGGGATTATCTGTCGACCGTGTGCACATTGGTATCTATTTGACCCTTGCTAGATAGGAGAGTTATATTCTCTAGTTGTAAGAGCCGATCACTCTTACGTAACTATTGATTTTGCGCTATTGTACCATTTATTCATTGGTTAGCATAATTGTGCATATTGGACATATTGGCCCTATTTACCTGTTGTATCATATGTAATGTGACTCATACTACATGTTATTATCGTTCACCATATTTTGAACATTTCATATGCCTTACTTATAATTCATTACTTGTACCACATATTTTCAGTACTATTGGTTCTGTTTTTGGCTATATTGCTACTAATCTTTTCAGGTTTCGGTTCAGCCTAAATAGTATATAATTCTCATGCATTTTTGCATATAATTACTTGCTGAGTATTTTATACTCACCCCCGTAGTTGTAAATCTTTTCAGGTGACGGTGAGGTCCGAGTTCCACAGGCTCATCTTTTCCCCGCCGTGGACATTTTGACACATCTATGTAAATATTATGAATTAATCTTTTGTTCAAAAAAAAAAAAAATTTGTCTAGTAGCTCCAGGGTACTGTAATCTAAAGTATGAGTAATTAGATTTGGTATGTATATATTTATCTATGTGTGGTTGTTGATATAGGTACCTATTTTGGGTATTATAATAGGTATGATATGCTACTGGTGTAGGTTGTTAATTGAGCAGTATGGATGAGTTGATGATGTAGAGATGGAGTTGAGTTGGGAAATGATATTGGAAGTGTTTAATTAGTAAATTGGTACATTGGCATGTTGAAAATATAGAGGAAACTCTGTCGTATTTTCGGCAGGACATTGGCACAATGTATATGTATAAGAATTGGCATGAGGAATAATATAGTATAATATGAATGAACTAGAATGATATATGGGTTATTAGAATGATTAAGGTTTTTGAGTATTGGCTATATTGTATTAGGGGGTTCATCGAGGTACTGGTAGCCACTGGCGGATCCCGCACTCTTGGACCGTCGCGGCTCCCCAATTTGGGTCGTGACACCAACCCATGAGACTAGAAAGAAAGTCCTTCACATATCTGAGCCTCCTTCTAAATATTATTTACAAGAAAGCCTTAGAGGCTAAACTGATCAAGCCATTAGAGCCCAAGTCACCACCAAACTCGATACTAAGAAGCTGGAATATGAATGAATACTGTGAGTATCATCAGTCTGAGGGGCATAAAGCTAATGATTGTAAGAACTTGAGGCACAAAGTTCAAAATCTTATGAATAGCAGAGATATTCTTCCCCTAAGGAAGCAACCAAACATAAACACCAATCCGCTCCCAAACAATCCATTTCATTCAATCTTCTGACCTCGAGTTTGATTCAGTCTCCTTGATTAGGTCAAACTCTAACTATTATTGTGTCTTCGACCTGAATGACTTTGTGGAGGAAATTGATGTCATAACTTGATGTGGCATATTTACCCAACCTTCGGCATAACCCATCCTGCCATAATCCTTTATACAACCCATTCCCCCCACTGGTTGAGAAAATAAAAGCTTTCAGTGATCCTGATGAGGATGTTGTCCTCAAACAAATGAAAAACATTAAGGCCAACATCTCAGTATGGATCCTTATCTAATCATCCTATCCTCATCGCCATGCTATTTGTAAGGCCTTGAACTAGTGCCAAACTCTTATCAATATCCCCTTAAAAATTTTGGTTGCCTTTCCCACCAACTCCACAAAAAGCTACAGCCATCTACTTTACTAATCATGATCTACTAATGGGGGAAATGAGCCACAACAATGCTCTCTATCTCATAGTCATAACCTAGGGGAAGATAATACCCATGATTTTAGTTGATAATAGGTTTGACCTAAATGTTTATCCTTTGAAGATTGCTAGTTGCCTGGGTTTAGAAGCTTCAGATTTCATTCCCTCCGATCAGATAGTGAGAGCTTATTATAATACTAAGTGAGAGGTATTTGAAGTAGCCACCTTGGATGTAACTATCAGGCTAGTCACCACACCCATTCCATTCCAAATCATTGATATGCCTACCTGATTTAACTTGCTCCTAGGAAGACCTTAGATTCATCAGGCTAGATCCATCCCCTCATATCTCCATCAGAAGTTAAAATTCCCCTTTGGAAACTCCATCATAACAGTCAAGGGTGGCATGCATGGGAAAAGCGAGGTCTCGCCTTCTATGCCAATCCTAAAGATCGAGCTCGAACTGACTGGGGTGCCACTGTTAGTATTTTTATTTGATACCATCCGATTCATCTAAGCAAAAGAAGGTAAAAAGATGATTTTATTTGACTTTGATCCCTTTGGGAATATTGTTACAGCTAATATACTTCACAAAATGAATTGTTTTCCTGGCTTAGGACTTGGAAGAGGCTAACAAGGGATTATTTCCTTCAATGACTATCCCATTGCAAATTCACCTTTTGGGCTTGGGTATCAACCCATTGAAGCATATTTGAAAAAGGTAGAATAAAGGGCCAAGGCCAAGACTTAAGCCTGTAAGGAAGGTAAAGCCTATAATTGAGAGATGTAACCGTACTTCCCCACATTAAATGGGTATTTTGTGAAAGAATGAGAAAATTTCCCCTACTGTGGATTCCCTAAACCTTTTTATTGTCTTATGACCAAGAAACTGACCCCTGGTTTTGAACCTTTCTTTAACGTCAGACTAAATTTAGAGGACTGCAAGTCCATCTATATGTTAGACTTGGATTAGGAGGAGAATATGGAGGTCACTCTCTTTAAGCAGGTTTTCATGATAAAAGATGGAGTATAAACATATCTTACCAAGCTTATCCAACTAACATTAGCCCTATTAAACAATTGGCACTATGAGAAGCAATCTAATCTTGATGTCAAGTCACCTATCCAGCCCAGCTATCCAACCGATTCAAAATCTAAGTCAGAAATAGATCCTGAGTCAGAGTCTGAATCAATTGAGTCTTTTTCTTCTTTCGAGTCAGTAATTAATCTCCATAGTTTGTCTTTCAATTTTAATATAACTAAAGACAATGAAACTTTCATCAGTAATGAAAAGATTGATCTTTCTTATTTTCCTATCTCCAATTTTCCACTTACTAATGAATTCAATATGAATGAGATATCAAAAAAAGTGAGAAAAATAAATAAATAAATAAAGCAAAGAGTCAATTAGCCTTGCACTGATGATAAAATGAAAATCACATACATTGCATCATCATACTTTGATAAAACAACCTTATGCATTACAATTAAGGAGTTTATAGATTGTGTCGTATGGGAACCTAAAGACATGATAAGGATTTATCCGAATATAATTGTTCATAGAATTTTGACCTATGATCATGTCAAGCCTGTCAAGCAGAAACTGAGAAGACTCAAAGCAGAATGATCTTTGAAGGTTAAAGAAGAAGTAGCAAAGTTGATGGACAAGGGTTCACTAAGCCCATGACTTATCCTTCGTGGTTGGCCAATATTGTATTGATCCCCAAAAAGGATAGAAAAGTAAGAGTCTGCATAGCTGTAAAGAACTGAATAAAGCTTTTCCTAATGATGATTTCCCTCTACCCCATATTGACTTAATGGTTGATTACATAATGGGATTAAAAGTGGTCTTTTTGACTGACTTGTACGCAGGATACAATTAGATTCAAGTCAACCCACCTGATAAGGGGAAAACAACCTTTGTAACTGAGTAGGGCACCTATTGCTATAGGTTCATGCAATTTGGTCTCAAGAATGCTAGGGCAACCTATCAAAGAATGGCCACTGCTCTCTTTTATGATATGATCCATAAGGATGTTGAAGTATATATGGATGAAATGGTCATTAAATCTGAGACAATGCAGGGGCACTTAGATGCTTTGAGAAGGTTCTTCCAAAGACTCAAACAGTACAACTTGAAATTAAATCCGACTAAGTGCTTGTTTGGAGCTTCCTTTAGGGTGTTTCTAGGGCATATGGTCAGCAAGAAAGGTATAGAAGTGGATCTAGCAAAATCAAAAGCCATTCTAAAAATGTCACCTCATAAAATGGAGAAGGAGATTAGGGGTTTCTTAAGATGGCTACAGTACATCAGCCAGTTCATCGCCTAACTAGCCGACACTTATTGACATGTGTTGAAACTGTTAAAGAAGGGATTCTCCAAAGAATGGAATAAAGACTGCCAAAAAGCCTTCGAGAAAATCAAGGAGTATCTATTCAACCCTATTATACTACATTTCCTAGACTAAGAAAGCCTTTACTACTGTACCTTTTAGTTAATAAGAAAGCCATAGGTGCAATACTTACTTAGAATGTGGTAGACTCATACAAGGAAAATGTCATCTACTACCTAAGCAAGCATATGCTTACTCATGAGCTCATGTACAATAAGATTAACTAGTTATGTTTTGCTTTGATATGGGTATGTCATAAGCCATAACACTACTTGGGTTCCTACACCATCCACACCATAGCTGACAAATGCACCTTGAAATACATTATGAAGAGTTAGATTCTAGATAATAAGATGGCATAATGGTTAGTTATTCTCACAGCAGTTGATTAGAATTATACCTTAAGAAAAGTGAACAAAAAAAGTGGCAAAGCGGACCAACTAGCTGCAATGCCTATCAAGAGTGATGGGTCCTTTGAGCCTGAATTCTAGGACAAGAATGTGATGGAAATAGGATCCAAAGTATAGAAAATGTACTTCGATAGTTGTAGCCAATAGTAGAGGGTATGGTGTTGGTGTTGTAATAGTCATGCCTCAAGGAGATCATTTGCCCATGGTTGTCAAACTGGCCTTTGAGGTGACTAATAATGAAGCTGAATATGAAGCTTGCATTTGTGGATTAGAATGTGCCATGAACATGAGAATTGACTACCTCGAAGTCTATGGGGATTCGAATCTTATCGTGTCCCAGGCTATTGGCAAGTGGAAAAATAAGGAAGAATGCTTAGTTCCTTACCACTAGCATGTTTATGATTTAGCATAAAATTTTCATGAATTTTCCTTCTACTACTTGCCTCGAGCGAAGAATTAGTTTGTTGATGCCTTGACAACCCTAGCCTCCATGATATACATGATGGTAACTGAGATAGTCTGACCAACGGTTATCAAAGTCTAAAGACAACTAGGGTACGACATAACTTATATACAGATCCAGATAGCAGATGGGAAATTATGATTCCAGGATATATTCAATCTAATAAGAAATGACAAGTATCCAAAAGGAGCCTCCAAATCAAATCAGAGAACTCCAAGAAAATTGGTCTGTGGTTTCATCCCCAATGGCAATGTGTTGTACAAATAGACTTGGAACAATATCCATTTGAGGTGTGTAACAGAAGACGAAGCCCAACAGATCATAGAGTGGTCCATGAGTTTGAAGAAGGCCCACACATGAAGGATTTTGCTTTAGCCCGTAAGATCATGAACTTAGGTACTTTTGGCTGACCATGAACAGATATTGTGCCCTATTCATATAGAAATGCCACAAATTTTAGATATTTGCAAAGCTTCAGAAGGGACCCTTGGTCTCGCTAAATCCAACTGCAACTCCATGGCCTTTTGCCACATGAGGCATCAATGTTATTGAATGCATCACCTCAAAATCATCAAATGGACATGAGTACATTTTGGTTGCCATCGACTATTTCTCAAAATGGGTAGATGCGGGCTCATATAAGGTATTAAATGCAAACAAAATAGCCTACTGCATTAAGACCAATATCATTTATCGGTATAGGTTGCCTTTTGTGATTATAAATGATAACAGGTCACACTTTCAAAAAGAAATAGTGAACCTTCTAAAGAAACAAAAAATCCAACATCACAGGTCTTCCCTGTACCATCCCCAGACTAACGATGCGGTACAAGTAGCCAATAAAACCATCAGGACCATTATACAAAAGATGATTTCAAGTAACAGAAGCTTGCATGAACATATTTTCTATTGCTTTATGGGGTTATCGAACTTCCATCCAAACGCCGACTGGGATAACTCCTTATGTTCTAGTGTATGGAATGGAAAAAGTACTTCCAATTGAGATGCAAGTCCTATCTGCAAGGGTGATTCAAAAAAGCCAACTTGACGAAGCTAAGTTGATCAATGGCTATCATGATTAGTTGAATGCCATCGATGACAAAAAGATGGATGCCTCATATCAGATTTAGTGGTACCATCAAATATTAACTCGACATTTCAACAAAAGGGTGTTAGATAGAGGTTTAGAAGAAGACAACTTGGTATTGAAGGAAATCATAGCTCCTATCTAAGAGGTAAATTCATACCAAACTTGGTTGGCCCATATGTACTAAAAAAGATTATAACTGGCAGAGGGGTCATTATAGATATCGATTTTCAACACACCTTGAGCCTGAGCCGAAACCCAATGATGTGGTGTTAAGAATCAAGATCTTGAGAAGAAGATTGCTTGTCAAAGTGATTACTTTTGCTTTTGGATCAAGGAAATTACTAGGGTTGTCTTAGCAATTGATGTTCTGGGTTTATATTTTAATATGAAACATGTCAAAAAGTATTTTGAAATCAATTTGAGTCATTTCGGGCTATATTCAGTGATCCGAATGTAAACCAAGCTCCCAGGCGATCATCGGTCCATTTGCAGTGAGCTGTCGAGCCCGTGTGTGCCCGAAGATAATTTATGTTATTTTTTAGTTAAAAAATTTTAGAAATAGTTTTAAAGGTTTTAAAAAATTTTGAGTTAATTCAGACGGATCGGATGCAAGAACGGGTACACGGGGCGTTGACGAGCTAATTTGTGACAAGCCGTCGGGCCCGTGTGTCAACCATTAGCTTGTGGCTTCTTGCCACAGCCATATGGTTGGTTTCAGGGCCACACAGCCCAAGGAAGGGCAGCATGCCCCAAACTTAGGCCGCACGGTCCAAGAAAAGGCCATATGGTCCTTCCGCCGATCAGCAAGCTATGGGCCTGTTCATGCGTGCTGTCGCTCGTCTCCGCCACCCTTTAATTTGAATTTTCTTCCAATTTTGGAAGATTTCAAGTCTTTTTTTTTTGCCAATTTAGCTACTAGAAGGGCTCCTATTTTGGATTGTGATCAAATGGGAAGTTTTGGGTTAAAAGCCAAAAAGGAAGCTTTAGGGCTTCTTGTTTGGTAAGTAGACTTAAAGTTATTTTGGAAGCTACTTTGTGGCTGTTCAGGAGGTTTTATTACTTAGAAAGTCTGAATAAAACTAAATAGGAGTATTTTAACTTATTTTTTCCTATTAAAGTAGTGGTAGAAGTCAATAAATAGGCCTCCACCCTCACTAGTTGGGGATCAAATTTTTGACACCTAAGCTCTTGGCAAACTAACTCTCTCTTTTAATCAAACACAAAACTGATTTTTTTACTACACAAATACTAAAGATTTTATTAAAATCAATCAAATTTGTTTAAAGATTTTTGAAAATTTTTGAGTCATTTCAGATGGATCGGACGCAAGAACGGGCACGAGGGGTGTCAACGGGCTAGTTTGCGATAAGTCATCTGGTCTTCCTGTCAATCATTGGCTTGTGGCTTCTTGCCACAACCATATGACTTGTTTCAGGGCCGCACAACCTAAGTAAAGGCAGCATGGCCCAATCTTGGGCCGTACATCCTAAGGAAAGGCCATGCCTTTTCGCCGATCAGCAAGCTACGGGCCCGTTCATGCATACCACCGCTCGCCTCTGCCACCCCTCAATTCTAATTTTCTTCCAATTTTGGAAGATTTAAAGTCTTATTTTTTTGCCAATTTTGCTACTATAAGGGCTTTTATTTTGGATTTTGATCAAATGAGATGTTTTGGGTTAAAAGCCAAAAAATGAAGCTTTAGGGCTTCTTGTTTGGAAAGTAGCCCTCAAGCTATTTTGTAAGCTACTTTGTGGCTATTTAGGAGGTTTTATTACTTATAAAGTTTGAATAAAACTAAATAGGAGTATTTTAACTTGTTTTTTCCTATTCAAGTGATGGTAGAAGCCTATAAATAGGCCTCCACCGTCACTAGTTGGGGATCGAATTTTTGTCATCTAAGCTCTTGGCAAACTAACTCTCTCTTTTAATCAAACACAAAATTGATTTCTTTTTACTACACAAAGACTAAAGATTTTATTAAAATCAATCAAATTTGTTTAAAGTATACAAAATAATAATCTTCTTCAAGAAATCAAAGGACCTTAATTGAGATTTGTTTATTTTCCTAAACTTCCTTCAAGAACATATCAAGAACGTTCTTGATAGTGTTCTTGATAAAATGAGTATATTTAATTGAATCAAAGCTTGATTAAAAGTAAGCAATTGATGACAAACAATATTCTTGGAGTAATTGACCTTCTTGATATTCAAAATCACCCATAAGGTGAACAAAACTTGAATGTTATTTGTTGAGCCTTGGTGTGTCCAAGTTTGAATAGTTTCCTCTTTTATTTTTATTTAGCAATCATGTAAGTTTTTAGGAATAATCACATGGATTGCTAACAATCCTTTTATCTTTCTTTTCTTATTCTTTGTAAAAACTCTTAATATGTACTCAGTTTTAATCAAGAATATGTATTTACATGATGTTTAATTATGCTTAAGTAAAAATCCAATCAATTTGAGCTAAAAGAACCTCGAAAGCATGTTTAGGTCCCTTTTACATGAAACTC
The DNA here is from genome assembly GCA_948193065.1 of Aleurites moluccanus. Taxonomy (NCBI): domain Eukaryota; kingdom Viridiplantae; phylum Streptophyta; class Magnoliopsida; order Malpighiales; family Euphorbiaceae; genus Aleurites; species Aleurites moluccanus. The sequence goes on along the minus strand of CANXYC010231474.1, from coordinate 1,015 downwards.
ATGTATTTGCTTCTAGCCACTATTTTTGTTATTCTTTTCTTTGTTTAAAAACCATTTTGATTAAGTTTAAAATACTTAGGATCATTAGGATTAGTTTTTAAATCATTTAGGATGAAAAAGTATCAAAATTTCTCAAGAAAAGTTGCAAAAATAATTTGCATTCTAAATAGGAGGCTAAAGTTTGGTCAGAAGAGCCATATGGCCCTTAGGAAGGGCCACACTACCTTTCCCTATCCCGGACTGAGAAGGGCAACACAGCCCTGTGTTGGATTTGTTCCCTAAAAACCAATCATCAGATGATTGTTTTTGGTACATTTTATATTATGATTTATATATTTATGGCTTTCATTATTATGATTATTTGAATTATTGCGTAATATAAATTATTATAATAATGGCCCTAGAATAAGATATTCTAAAATCATCCCTAGACAAGTATTATTGTGAAATGGGATATCAATAATATGTTGAGACTAGTATGTGTAGTGACTGATGACAATGGTCATGGATATGAGATATCAAGTCAACACATAAGTACGTGTTTGAGAACTATGTACTAGATTGACTCACTATGAGAATACTATATGGATTGTTGTATGAGTGTCATAAGTATTTCTCATAGTGATAATAATAGTATGATCCTTTGACTTGAGATCATCAAAGATCCCAAGATAAGGAGTTGTATATCTTGATACTGTTAAACGTCTTCCATAATGGGATGAATTATAAAAACAATAATTGGATATCCCACAAATTATGTAGAGGGATATTGAGTGATCAAGATAGGATTTGTCCCTGCTATACAACAGGAGTGATGTCTTTGGGCCCTTTGATTGAGTGAGACCTAAAATGCATGGCCATGCTCAAATGAGTTGATATGTGATATTGATGTCATTTGATTTAGGAGTCTACTCAAGTATCAAAAATATAAAGATTGAACTATGCGAGTATGACATATTCCATGACTTGTGTTCAATCGAGACATCTAGGACAAAAGGATTTAATTACTTGGTAA
>CANXYC010231351.1:0-16217 GCA_948193065.1 Aleurites moluccanus | reverse complement strand
TTGTGCTACTAGTCCCTTCAAGCCCCTTTACCAAGTTCGGTTTAATGTATGGACATTGTGTTAACTCCACTAAGTTGGCTACACCACACTTAGCCCGAACAGTAGTTCCTTGTAATCTGAGCATCATTACTAAAATGATTTTCTTAGAGACCATCTCTAAGTACTATCCACTTTGGCCAAAGATTTATAGTAATGTTCTCATACAAGAGGCCTTGGGTAAAACCCTCCTTCTAACAGGAGTTATGATATCATTTGTTGACTATTTAAATATCTACGAGTGTGTCAAACTATACTCAATGCCCATCCTTTAAGAAGACCCTTTGGGAGAGCTAGGCATGGAATTAAAGTTTAGCATCTTCACTCTAGATCACTCTTAAACATCTCAAGTCTAAGGACATTTGCACATTTCCATGCAGAGATATGTCATTAATATTGTTTAGATTTCCATATGACTATCTCCTGCGATCACTCCGATGTACTTACTACTTCTAGTAGGCATCCATATGCTATACTCAAACATCCCAATGTCAGCATCTTTATGAGATCAAATGATTTAATCAAATCAAATAGTATACGCATGTGCTAGTCTTTCCGAATCAATAATGTTCATTCTCATTGATTCTATGACTAGGGAAATTTAGGTTAAAATATAATTGCACATAATAAGCATCTCACTATTATAATCTCATCATGAATGCCTCCATGTTATGTTTATACCATGGACTTTATTAAACAGTTATACAATATTACTCTAAACAATAATAAGTACTGATTAATAAATAATACCTTTTTATTAATATATTTTTAAAAACATCATTACAATGATTGTCTTTAGAGCACCTACACTAACACCACATTGCCAAACTTTTCCAGAATCTCAAATGGACCTATAAACCTTGGTAACAGCTTTCTCTTCTTCCTAAATCTCATAATACCTCTCATCGGTGAGATCTTAAGGAAGACATGATCACGAACTGCAGAATGTACATCCTTATGCTTCGCATCAACATAGCTCTTCTGCCTATTGAAAGCAATCCTCATCCGATCTCTAATCATAGGCACCTTTTCCATTGTTTCTCTTATCAACTCTGGACCCTCTAACTGCTTCTCTCCTGGTTCCACCCAACACACTAGAGATCTATACTTCCTACCATATAGTGCTTCAAATGGAGCCATACCAATAGAAGAGTGATGGCTATTATTATATGAGAATTCAATCAATGGCAGATATTGATCCCCATTACCTTTGAAATCCAGAACACACAATCGAAGCATATCTTCCAAAGTCTGGATTAGCCTCCGACTACCCATCAGTCTACGGATAGAAAGCAGTACTGAACCATAACTGAGTACCCATAGCCTCCTGAAATTTCTGCCAAAACCATGAAGTGAACTGTGTACCTCTATTAGATATAATCATCAAAGGATCTCCATGATGTCGCACAATCTTATTCACATACAACTGTGCATATTGAGCTGCAGAATAACTAGTTTTAACTTCTAGAAAATGAGCAGATTCTGTCAACCGATTTACAATAACCCATATGGAGTCATAACCTCTCGTAGCCCTCGGTAAACCAACTACAAAGCCATGGTAACCTGCTCCCATTTTTACTCAGGCAACTCAATCTCCTAAAGTAACCCTGATGGCTTATGATGCTCAAACTTAACCTGCTAACAGGCTAAACATTTAGATACAAACCGAGCTACATCTCCCTTCATACCTGGCCACCAATACACATCCCTCAAATCATGGTACATCTTGAAAATCCCTGGATGTACACTGTATGAAGAATAATGAGCCTCTCTTATAATCCAATCCCGCAGCCCATCAATATCAGGTACACATATCCGTTTTCAACACTTTAGTACATCACCATCCACTGTAAACTATGACATCTTGCCATTCTGTACATCTCCCTTAAGCTTCAGTAGATATCGATCCCTATCTTAAGCCACTTTAATGTCACGACCCGGTTTCCCAGACCGCCACGGTCCTCGGGCACGGGAGATGCCAATGGCAACCGGCACCCGTAGAACCCAGTATCACATGCACAATTTATAAACCTCAATATATTATTCATTTTAATTAGTTACCGTTCATTTTGTTAATCTGTCATGCATTTTGTAATCATTCTGCAATTGGTTGTAACAATCATATATCATATCATGCATCATCATATAACTCAATATATCATCATCAATATATACATATGTTCATCTCCTAGCTAACCCATACATACCCCATGGAGCAGCTAAATAATGAACACCAAAATAAATATACAAAATATCATAATATATACATCAAAATGTCTGAAGCATAAATCCACAGAAGACAGAAGACAGGATTCTGCAATTTACTCCTCTCCTGAAATGGGTAAACAATAAAATAGTGAGTATAGATGATACTCAGTGAATTTACATGCATCAACAATAAACAATATGCATCAAATAAACAATGGTATCAGTCAATATGATAACAGTATCTAATATCAATGTCAAGGTACAGTATAGCCAAAGAATATCATATAGGCTCATTATCATATGGAAAGACAGATAAAAAGATGGACTGTATGAAAAGAAATCATACAATCTCCAATAATCCGTATCAGTATGGACCATATAGGTCTCCAGTATCATAATTGTATCAGTAAGCATAAGGCTTATGATACCCTGTGGCCAGGACCATAACCCCTCATAGCTAGGGTATCAGTAATACAATGTGCACATCGCAGACAGTATTTCCCCACTACCCTGTCGGATCAGTAGCTCTGCCAAGCCATATCAGGGTCAATAACGAGGGATACCATAAGCAACAATGCCATCCAGATATTAGTCAATCCAATAACATTCAGTACAGTAATTAAGATAATCAACGGCAATACCATATACAATATACAATCAATGATAAAGGGTTTAGCAATAAGGAAAGACATAAAATAAAAGTTGGTTCAGTAACGAAAAATAGTAGGTCAATTGGCATACCAACATCGCTGGCGACAATGGCATTCAATTGGTAGGCCTATGGCATACAAACCAATAGGCTAAAGACAAATGAACAAGGCATTTCATCAAACACTTGGTGGGCATACAATGGCAAGCCAATAGGTTAGGTTTAGGTGCAAACTTGACTTGCTCAATTCATTCAACACAAAGTCACATTGTTAAACAAAGTATAGGTATCAAAGAAACACAATTAAACAATGTTAAAATGGATCAAATTGGCTAGGAAAAATCAGGCAAAATCAAACAATTTCCAAAGGGTAAACAATGCACAATGGTTTGGCCAAAGAATGGATTTTGCCAAAGGTTTCCAATCAACAATTCAATCATTTAGGCATATTAAATGATGCAATGTAAACTCACCTAAGCCTCCAAATCACCTTGAACAAGCAATTTCCAAGCCAAATTCACCAAATTTCCCAAATAGCCAATATAGAACACTTTGAACCCAAATTCAATTCTACATCAAATAAACCACTAATTAGTTGCCTAATCATGTCCAATTAACCAATTCTAATATCAATTAACATAAATGAACTCTAAATCCACAACTCATTTCATACAACTTCAATTTAGCAGCCCAAATTAAGAATTTCATCAAATTTGCATCAATTGATGCAATTAACCACCAAACCCATTAAATTCAACCTAAATAACATCTAATGGAACCATAAAAACAACAAAACACATTCTTACCTCAAGTTCACTAGTTGCCGAAATCTTCAAGTAGTTATTCCTTGAAATCCTTAGCTTCTTTCTACAAATTGAAGATGGAAATGAATTAAGCTTGGTTGATTTGTTATTTTTCTATCAATCTTCCTTAGAAATTTGGATGAAAATATGAAGATTTAATTTGGAAGAAATGAAGAACATGGCTCGGCCATGAAAGGGAGAAAGAAGAAGATGAAGAACAAATGGTTAAGGCAAAATAAATAGAAAAATCTATTTGGCAAATTACAACTAACTCCCCGAACTTTCATCCATTACACTTTGGTCCAAAATCTTCTGTAATTTATTCTGTCAATTCTGTTTGAAATTAGATATCAGAGTGGGGAGTCAATAAGCTTATTTTAATTTATACTTATTTATAAAAATAGTTTCAGAGTCATTCTGTAACTCCGACCAACCAATTTCTACTATTCACTTTTAACTTCTTTAAAATTACCATTTTGCCATTAGTTATTTTTTTCAGTGTTCCTGAACAATTTTCACTTCTTTCTTTTTCCAAAATTAGACATAAATTATGGTGATCTTTTATCCTCAGATCAACTTTAGAAATTCTTCCGTTGACTGGACTGCTAATTTCTCGGCAGTGTTTCCGACACCGCCGCTTTCTGGAAAAGTTTCAAGTTCGTTTTCTAACTGTGTCTCTAAAATTATTTGCCACCATTTCAAGACTAATGGACCACATACTGAGAATTAACTCATGCATGATAGTTATAACTTTCTAGGGTATTACATTATACCCCCCTACAAATAAAACATACCTCACTGCTGGAACAGGAATGAGTATCTGCTCCTCATCTCCTGCTCGCTCTCCCATGTGCACTCCTCTATGGATTGATTCCTCCAAAGCACTTTGACCATCGAGATCTCCTTATTTCGAAGCTATCTGACCTATCGATCAATGATCTCCACTGGAATCTCTTCATAAGACAGATCATCACTGAGATCCACATCCTAAACCTCCAAAATGTTTGATGGATCGAACACATAATTCTGCAACATAGATATATGGAAAACTAGATGTACGTGGCTCATACTGGGTGGAAGAGCCAATATATAGGCCACATTACCAATCCTCTCAAGAATCTCAAATTGGCCTATAAACCTTGGTGATAATTTACCCCTCTTTCCAAATCTCATCACACCCCTCATTGGTGATACCTTAAGGAAGACATGATCACCAACTGTAAAATGTACATTCTTCCTCTTCGGATCAGCATAACTCTTCTGCCTACTGAAGGCAGTCCTCATCCGCTCTCTAATCATAGGAACCTTTTCCATAGTCTCTCTGATAAACTCTGGCCCCTCTAGCTGCTTCTCTCTTGGCTCCACCCAACACACTGGAGATCTGCGCTTTCTACCATATAGTGCTTCAAATGGAGCCATATCAATAGAAGAGTGATAACTGTTATTGTAGGAGAACTCTATCAGTGGCAGATAATAATCCCAGTTACCTTTGAAATCCAGAACACAAAATCTTAACATATCCTCTAAAGTCTGGATCGTCCTCTCCGATTACCCATCAGTCTGTGGATGGAATGCAGTACTAAACCGTAATTGGATACCCATAGCCTCCTGAAATTTCTGCCAAAACCGAGATGTAAACTATGTACCCCTGTCTGATATAATCACCAAAGGAACTCCATGAAGCCGCACAATCTTATCCACATACAATTGTGCATACTGAGCTGCTGTATAGTGGTCTTTACCTCCAGAAAATGAGCAGACTTCGTTAACCGATCAACAATCACCCAAATAGAATCATATCCCCTCGAAGTCTATGGTAGACCAACTATAAAATCCATAGTCACTTGTTCCCATTTCCACTCTAGCAACTTAATCTCCTGAAGTAGCCCTGATGGCTTCTAATGCTCGAACTTAACCTGCTGACAGGCTAAGCATTTAGACACAAATTGAGCTACATCTCTCTTCATCTTTGGCCACCAATAAACATCTCTCAAATCATGGTACATCTTGGTAATCCCTGGATGTACACTATAAGCTGAATAGTGTGCCTTTCTCATGATCTGATCCCGTAGCCCATCAAAATCTGATACACAAATACGCCTCCCACATCTCAATACCCCGTACTCTACTATGAACTCTGTCATCCTCCCATTCTGTACCTCTCCCTTGAGCTTTAGTAGATAAGGATCCCTATCCTGGGCCACTTTAATATCATCAATCAACAGTGACTTCACCTGAAATTGGTCTATCAAAGCCTGGTTCCAATCATGGGTTCCCAACTCCAACTTCACTCTCATATTTGCTAACTCTCTCATACCTCTTATCAATGGCCTCCTGCCAATCACTATATTAGTTAAACTGCTCATCGATTTCCTGCTCAGAGCATCAACCACTACATTGGCCTTCCCTGGGTGATAAAGAATCTCGCTGTCATAATCCTTAAGAAGCTCTACCCATCTGCGCTGCCTGAGATTCAGATCCTTTTGCTGAAATATATACTGTAAACTCTTATGATCAGTATATATCTCACATTTCGATCCATACAAATAATGTCTCCAAATCTTCAAGACAAAAATCACAGCTGCCATCTCTAAGTCATGAGTCGGATAATTTGCTTCATGCTTCTTTAACTGGCGAGAAGCATAAGCAATTAAACTACCCATCTGCATCAATACACAACCCAGTCCGATCCGTGAAGCATCACAACACACTGTGAATTTCTCCCCCTCAGCTGGTAATGCCAACACAGGAGCACTGGTGAGACAATACTTTAAAGTCTGAAAATGGCGATCACACTCATTTGTCCAAACATACCGCTCATGTTTCCTCATCAGTCTAGTCAGTGGAGCTACAATCCAAGAGAAATCCTTCACAAACCTCTTGTAGTATCCAGCCATACCCAGAAAGCTGCGAACCTCTGAAACACTGGTAGGCTGTGGCCAATTAGCAACTGCCACAATCTTCTAAGGATCCACCTTAATCCCATCCTTACAAATCACATGACCCAGAAAACAGACCTCGGTTAGCCAGAACTGACATTTAGATAGCTTAGCATACAACCAATGCTCCCGAAGTATCTGCAATACAATCCTCAAATGCTCTACATACTCCTCCTCACTCCTGGAATAAATAAGTATGTCATCAATGAATACGATGACAAACTTATCCAAATAAGACCTAAACACCTTGTTCATCAGATCCATGAATGCAGCAGGTGCATTGGTCAACCCGAATGGCAACACCAAAAACTCATAATGTCCATAGCAAGTCCTGAAAGTAGCCTTGGGTATATCACTCTGTTTAATCTTTAACTGATGATACCCAAACCTCAGATCAATCTTCGAAATATGGCTAGCTCCCTGCAGCTAATCAAATAAGTCATCTATTCGAGGCAACAGATACCTGTTCTTCACTGTGACATTGTTCAGCTGTCTGTAATCTATACACATCCTCAATGAGCCATCTTTCTTTCTCACAAACAGTACTGGTGCACCCTAAGGAGAACTACTCAGTCTGATAAACCCTCTATCCAATAGCTCCTATAACTGTGTCTTCAATTCCTTCAGTTCAGCTGGAGCCATTCTGTATGGTGGAATAGATATAGGGTTTGTGCTTGCATACACCTCAATCTCAAACTCAATCTCCCTATCAGGGGGCAATCCTGGCAACTCATCAGGAAATACATCAGGAAACTCCTGAACCACCGATATCTAATCCAACCGTACTGAAGATCTCTGTACATCCAATATATGTGCCAAATAGGCTGAACAACCTTTCCCAATCATACTCCTGGCCTGGATAGCAGAAATCAGGTTAACTCGGAACTCCTGAATATCACCCTGAAACTCAAATTCTGGTTGACCCTCAGGTTGAAATCTAACCCTCTTCCGATAACAGTCTATAACTGTCTGGTGTCTCATTAACCAATCCATACCCAATATAACGTCTAACTCTAACACAGGCAACTCAATCAAATCAGCACGCAGAATATGATCATCAATCTCAATAATGCAATCAGGATAGTAATAATCAACATCAACACTGATACCCATAAGAGTGGCAATCATCAATGGCATATCTAATAACCTTCTCTCCTTATTCAATTTAGGTGCAAAATGTGGTGACACAAAAGAATGAGTAGCACCAGAATCGAATAAGGTATCAGCAATCTCATTATGAATCAAGATGGTACCTGTGACAACATTGTCTGATCTCTGGGCATCTTGGGTGTTGACTGCAAATACTTTGCCCTGGCCCCTACCAGCTGGAGCCTGACTACCACTGGGAGCCTGTCCTCCCCTGTCTCTGCCTCTAAATGTAGCCTCTCTACCCAAATTCTGACTAGCTTGAACCACTGGCTGAGAAACCGCAACAAATGGTTGCTGATCATCCCTCAATGGACAAGTGTTAGCATAATAGCCCTGCTGGCCACACCTCAAACATGCACAAGTCCATCTCCAACACTCCCCTCCATGTCTCCGACCACAATACCCATAAGTAGGAAGGTTGGGTGCCTATGTAACCGGTCTCGAAGAACCCCGAGAGTAAGTAGGTGATGACTGAACTACTAGTTGTCCCTTACTCTGTAATCTCCTCCTCTGACCACTGGCTGGAGATCTCTGCTCAAATCGAGGCACTGACTTTGCCTACCTAGGATGGGAGCTGCTCTCCCCCCTCCTAACCTATGATCCAGGACTCCCTTTCCTCTTCTGGTCCCTCTTAGCCCTCTCTGACTTGTATTTCTCCTCCATCTGTGTAGCTTTATCTATCACTGTAGTCAAAGAAGTGAGCTCTGTAGCCAGTAAAGCATTATGCAGTACAGCATGCAAACCCCTCTGAAATCTACTAATCATATCTGCCTCTGTAGGTACAATGTGAGCAGCATACCTACTCAGCCAAATAAACTCCTTCGCATACTCCTCCACTGATCTATCTCCCTACTCAAGCTGCTCAAATGTCACCAAGTTACGGGTCTTAACACCCTCAGTAATGAACTCATCGATAAGACCTTGTATGAACTCTGCCCATGAAGGTGGGTGCTCTCCATATACCTCGAGAACCAAGTCCATGCCTTACCCTTAAGCAACAACCCAACCAACCCAACAGCCCTTAATTCAAAACAAGGTAGTCTCCTCACTACCTTCTCCACCTCCTTCAAGAAATCTACCGGATCAGTACCTCTATCTCCTCTAAACTCAGGTAAGTTTAGCTTCAGAAAGCTAAACATCGACACTCTACCCTCCTCAATCTCTCTCCGACCTCCCTGTACAACTGGCTCCCTCTGAGCCCCCACTGGCTGCACAGGAGTCAGTGCTATAGGAACTGCCTCAGGTCTATTAGTGGAGCAGGTGGTGGAGGTACCTGCTACCTCTCGCATCTCAAATCAGCTAACTCCATGTGCAACTCCATCATCCCCCTCATCATCTCCACTCTCCAGGGGTCGTCGCCCCTCTCTGTATCCTCTGTAGTCCTGCAGGATCTGGACGAACCCTCTAAAACAGTAAATTCCCTCACTAGTGACTCAATGGAGGCTACCTCTGCCTCCCTAGTATCTCTGTCTCTGTCGTCAGACATCTCTATAATCTGTCAAGAAAAATGATAACAGTCTCAAAAAATGACAGAAATGCAGAATAATAACATATAACAGATGATAACAACAAAAGACGTCAAAGAAAATCCTATGCTCTATGGTATACTTAATTCTACCCTATTCTGTACTTAGTCACTATTCCTCTGTAATTCAGTCACTATTCATCTATAACCTAGATTCACAGTCTGCAACCTAGTGCTCTGATACCACCTCTGTCACGAACCGGTTTCTCAAACCAGGATGGTCCTAGGGCACGGGAGATGCCAATGGCCACCGGCACCCGTAGAACCCAGTATCACATGCATAATTTATAAACCTCAATATATTATTCATTTTAATTAGTTACCATTCATTTTGTTAATCTATCATGCATTCTATAAGCATTCTGTAATTGGCTGTAACAATCCTATATCATATCATGCATCATCATATAACTTAATATATCATCATCAATATATACATATGTTCATCTCCTAGCTAACCCATACATACCCCATGGAGCAGCTAGATAATGAACACCAAAACAAATATACAGAATGTCAGAATATATACATCAAAATGTCTGAAGCAGAAATCCACAGAAGACAGAAGACGGAATTCTATAACCTACTCCTCTCCTGAAATGGGTAAACAATAAAATAGTGAGTATAAATGATACTCAATGAATTTACATGCATCAACAATAAACAATAGGCATGAAATAAACAATGGTATCAGTCAATAGGATAATAGTATATAGTATCAATGTCAAGGTACAGTATAGCCAAAGAATATCATATAGGCTCGGTATCATATGGAAAGACAGATAAAGGGATGGATTGTATGAAAAGAAATCATACAATCTCCAGTAATCCGTATCAGTATGGACCATGTAGGTCTCCAGTATCATATCTGTATCAGTAAGCATAAGGCTTATCAGACCCTATGGCTAGGGCCATAACCCCTCCTAGCTAGGGTATCAGTAATACAATGTGCACATCGCAGACAGTATTTCCCCACTACCCTGTCAGATCGATAGCTCTTTCAAGCCATATTAGGGTCAATAACGAGGGATACCATAAGCAAAAATGGCATCCAGATATCAGTCAATCCAATAACAATCAGTACAATAATTAAGATAATCAATGGCAATACCGTATACAATATACAATCAATGATAAAAGGTTTAACAAAAAGGAAAAACATAAAATAAAAGTTGGTTCAGTAGCTGAAAATGGTAGGTCAATTGGCATGCCAACGTCGCTGTCGACAATGGCATTCAATTGGTAGGCCTATGGCATACAAACCAATAGGCCAAAGGCAAATGAACAAGGCATTTCATCAAACACTTGGTGGGCATACAATGGCAAACCAATAGGTTAGGTTTAGGTGCAAACTTGACTTACCCAATTCATTTAACACAAAGTCACATTGTCAAACAAAGTATAGGTATCAAAGAAACACAATTAATTCCAATCAACAATTCAATCGTTTAAGCATGTTAAATGATGCAATGTAAACTCACCTAAGCCTTCAAATTACCTTGAACAAGCAATTTCCAAGCCAAATTCACCAAATTTCCCAAATAGCCAATATAGAACACTTTGATACCAAATTCAATTCTACATCAAATAAACCACTAATTAGTTGCCTAATCATGTCCAATTAACCAATTCTAACATCAATTAACATAAATGAACTCTAAATCAACAACTCATTTCATACAACTTCAATTTAGCCATCCAAATTAGGGATTTCATTAAATTTGCATCAATTGATGCAATTAACCACCAAACCCATTCAATTTAACCTAAACAACATCTAATAGAACCATAAAAACCAACAAAACACATTCTTACCTCAAGTTCACTAAGTGACCGAAATCTTCAAGTAGTTATTCCTTGAAATCCTTAGCTTCTTTCTACAAATTGAAGATGGAAATGAATTAAGCTAGGTTGATTTGCTATTTTTCAATCAATTTTCCTTAGAAATTTGGATGAAAAGAAGAATATTTAATTTGGAAGAAATGAAGAACATGGTTCGGCCATGAAAGGGAGAAAGAAGAAGATGAAGAACAAATGGTTAAGGCAAAATAAATAGAAAAATCTATCTAGCAAATTACAACTAACTCCCCGAACTTTCATCCATTACACTTTGGTCCAAAATTTTCTGTAATTTATTTTGTCAATTCTGTCTGAAATTAGATATCAGAGTGAAGAGTCAATAAGCTTATTTTAATTTATACTTATTTATAAAAATAATTTTGGAGTCATTATGTAACCTCGACCGATCGATTTTCACTATTCACCTTTAACTTCCTTAAAATTACTATTTTACCATTAGTTATTTTTTTCAATGTTCCTAAATAATTTTCACTTCTTTCTTTTTATCAAAATTAGATATAAATTATGGTGATCTTTTACCCCCAGATCAACTTCAGAAATTTTTTCGTTGACCAGACTGCTAATTTTTCGGTAGTGTTCCCGACACCGCCGCTTTCCGAAAAAGTTTCAAGTTTGCTTTCTAATTGTGTCTCTAAAATTATTTCCCACCATTTTAAGACTAATGGACCACATATTGAGAATTAATTCATGTATAATAGTTATAACTTTCTAGGGTATTACATTTAATATCATCAAGCAACAGTGACTTCACCCGAAATTGGACTATCAAAGCTTGGTTATGATCCTGGGATCCCAAATCCATCTCCATTCCCATATCCGCTAATTCCCTCATCTCTCAGATCAAGGGTCTCTTGCCAACCATGATATGAGCTAGACTGCCCATAGACTTACAGCTCAAAGCATCAGCTACCACATTAGCTTTGCTCATATGATACAGGATTTCACAGTCATAGTCCTTAAGTAACTCCACCCATCTACGCTGCCGAAGATTCAGATCCTTCTGCTGAAATATATACTGTAAACTCTTGTGATCTATATATATCTCATATTTAGACCTATACAAATAGTGCCTCCAAATCTTCAATGCAAATACCACAACTGCCATCTCTAAATAATGAGTTGGATAGTTTGCTTCATGCTTCTTTAACTGACAATAAGCATAAGCAATCACTCTTCTGTTCTGCATCAACACACACCCCAATCCAATTCGGGAAGCATCACGATATACAGTAAACTTCTCCCCCCTCTGATGGCAATGCTAACGCTGGAGCACTAGTGAGACAGGACTTCAAAGTCTGAAAACTGCTCTCACACTCATCAGTCCACAAATAACGCTCCTGTTTCCGCATCAGCTTAGTCAACGGAGCTGCAATTCTGGAGAAATCTTTCACAAACTTCCTGTAATACCCTGCCATACCCAAAAAAACTACAGACTTCAGAAACACTGGAAGGATGAGGCCAATTCGCCAATGCTTCAATCTTTTGAGGATTCACTTAATACCATCTTTATAAATTACATGCCCAAGGAAACACACTTCGGTTAGCCAGAACTGGCATTTAGATAACTTAGCATACAATCGATTGTAATACCCTAGGAAGCCCCATCTTGTATGCATGAATTGATTCTCAATTATGATTTAAAAGCATTGAAATGATGGGGGATAATTTTAAAGACACAGTTAGAAAGTAAATGCAAAACTTTTTCAGAAATCGTCGGTGTCAAAAACACTGCCGGGATAATAGCAGTCCGACAAATTTAAGAATTTCAGACCCAAACTTGGAGGAGATTAAATAGGTTAATTTTATGTTAAATTATGGTGAAAAGAAAGAGTTGAAAAATATTTTGGAACACTGAAAATAAGAGTAATGGCAAAATTATAAATAAAGGCAACTTTGGGGTCAATTTTGGAATAATTTGTCTGGGATCCAGAAATGACCTAAAACTATTTTTAAAGGATAGAACAACTTAAAATAAGGTATTTCACTCCCCACACTTGAGGTTTAATATAAACAGAATAAACATAATAAATTACATAAAGTTTTGGGGTCAAAATGCAAATAAGAAAAATTTTGGGCCAAAAGTATAATTAAACAAAGTTGTGGAACCCACCCATTCTAAAAATCAGCTAGATGGCCGGCCAAGGGTGAGGGAGAATGAAAATTATTGATAGAAAATGATTAATTGACTTATTAAATAATTAAATAAGTGCCAAATAAGCCAAATTCTATAAATTTCTATTTATTTTTGTCTTCAATTTTTTTGTTGGCTCTTGGTATACATAAAAGATGATAAAGATAAGTGTTGGCTACATTTTTGGAGAGGAGAAGAACCGAATCAATGGAGGGGAGAAAACACCATAGAAATAGTCTTCCAATTTTTCCATAGAAATCAACCAAAAATAGCTAGGAAATTGAAGAAGGAAGATGAGGGAAGAAAGGAAATTTGTATTCAAGCTTTATGGAGGAAGAAAGAAGATGGAATTTGAGAATTTAATCTAAGATAATGATTCTAAACTTATCATTTCTAATTGTATTTAAGAGTTCCATAGCATGATTTGGCAAATAATTGAGGTAATTAAGCTAAAAATGTAAAGAATGAGTTAGGATTTATATAGTTTCTGAATTCTATTTTGAGGCAGTAACTTGAGGCTAATATTCTGAAATTTTAATGATTTAATTTGGAGATGGTTAAAGCATGAAAGTTGTAGATAAATGTGTTATTAGACTTCTGTAAAGGAATTTGTGAAATTCGAAGTGAGGAAAGAGTTGTTGAGGAAAAACTGTGACTGGCCTGGAATTAGGGTTATGGAAAAATGCTAGTGTATTTTTATTGTACATAATGATAGAGATAGAATTAAAAGAAGTGTTCAAAATGAAAAGTGTTCATTTGTGTCTTATATATAATTCTATAAGAGGGTTTTGTAATTAGATTTATGGTTCATGAGATATTAGGTCATAAGTGTTGACTACCCGGAATAACTGTTTAACAGAACATAGGTTACAGAGATGTATTAATATAACAATTTTAAATTCTGAATTAAAGAAAGTATTAAACATGAATATGATCATTTATGTGTGATATAAATGACTGTAAAATCGTTTTATAATTGGATGAGTATGGAATTAATTATAGGCATAGAAACAGGGCATGTCTAAATAAAGGTTTTAGGGCAATAATTTAAATTTGGAAATTCACTAATAATTGTACAGTGATCCAAAAATTCTGAAATTTGGATATGTTATAGTTTTATATGTCTATTTTCAGAAAGAAAAGTAATTACAATAATTAGTTAAGTATTTATTGAGTTATTAGCACAAAAAAGAATCTGTCAGAATAGGATTGCAGACAGAATGCAGGGTAGCAGGGCTGATTGTAGCAATAAGTTTCGCTGATTGTAGCAATAAGTTTAAATTAACACCATAAATTATGTAGTAATGATTTTAATGTGAAATTTGGATATGTTAGAATTTTATATGTTAAGTTTCATTATGAATAAGAATTTAAGTAACTGGATAATTGTAGAGAGGGATATGAGTAATAGAACACAGGCTGTCAGTAAAGAATTTTGCACAAAAAATAACCTAGTAACTTAGAAATTTGAGGAATTTTCTTTAATATAAATATAAGTAATGTAAGTTTATGCTAAATAGTATCTAAATGGAAATTAATTGGATATGTAGAGTTGAGAATGAATAAGAGACGTGATGGGTACAAAAGGCCATAAGGTAAAGAATCAATGATAAAGGAAAAGGGAAATGTACAAGATATTAGCAAGGTGAGTAATGTATACATCATTATGTATACTCATGTTTTGATTTGTTGACTCAATGAGTATGTTTCCTTATTGATTAAATGCCACTTGTTATTGTTGATCATTCTTTGATCTTCCAAAAGATTGAAATTTATCCATATTCATTGATTGCTATTGATATTGAAATGCCTTTTATGTACTGATTGATAAGTAAACTCGTGTATTAAAAGCCATTATACTGAAATATTCGTAATGCATATTTGATATTGTTATTGATTTCTATTGTCCTATTTACGTGTAGATTTGACGGAGCTATCGCTCCGACAGGGTAGTGAGAATATACTGTCGGTGATGTGTACATTGTATTATTGATGCCCTAGCTGGGAGGGGTTATGGTCCTGGCCATAGGGTCTGATCAGTCTTATGCTTACTGATACTGATCGATACTGATACTACTGGAGACTGTATGGTCGCATATAGTCCATACTGATACTATTGGAGACTGTATATTTATATATAGTTCATCCCTTTATCTGTCTTATTTACATGATACGAATATTGTTTATCTGTTCATTGATTTCAAACTTATATCTTATTGCTTACCATTGTTATCCTTTGTTATCATATACTTATATTGCCTGTTTAATGATATATACATGCTCACTGAGTATTTTATACTCACCAAATTAGTAGTTTATAATTTTTACAGGGATATGTTAGAGGAAGCTGATTTCAAGTCAATTGCTTTTCTGACTTGGGATGTCAAGTACATTGAGGTAGAATTGTATTTGTTAAAGATCATTAGTGAAAATTCTTAGAGCTCCATGGTACTGTGTATAATTGGATGATTAAGTATTATAATGATGTATGAATAGTGTAATATTTAAATATTACAGTGACATTCAAAGTATAATGTGTAATGCATAATGATTCAAAATGTCAATGATAATAAAGTAATAAAGACAGTGACAGAGGTAAATAATAAAATGAGATTTACATGTTTTGAAAAAGATTTAGAAGTGTTATATATGACTGTTGAACTGTGAAGTTGAGGGTATAAGGTTGGCAAATTATTGAGAGTATAAAATAATTTTTAATGCAGGCTGTGTAATTTTTGAGAGACCCGATTTTGGGTCTAGAATAATATTAAAATTGCAAAGGAAACTCTGACAAATTTTCTGTAAAATTTATAAGAAATAAATGGGATTTAAGTATTGATTAATAAATTAATATTGATTGAATGATTGATAAATGAATTGTTCATGGGTTTTACGGCTTTTCGATGACCTTAAGTCT